>QNUK01000040.1:0-247500 GCA_013621035.1 Clarias magur | reverse complement strand
GAGAGAGGAAGTTCTTCAAGATCCGCGAGAGCCACCAAAAAAAAAATAAACGTTTAATTTTTCATGTTTAAAAACATGTTTAATTCTTCGCGCACATAATTGAGATAGGGTAATTACCGACAGCTGAGTGAGTGGCGGCGCACGAGTTGCTGAGCTCTCCCGCTCTCTTAGCGGTAACCAACTTTGAAAACTGCTCGTGTTCCTTTACGTGACTAACCTTCAAATTTCTGATGTAGTTCGTGGTATTAAAATGCTTTGGGTGCTACCAATATGGAATTGTCCTGTTACACAGATTGCTAATGTATTGTCTTTTTCACACAACACGTAGAATTGCCAGACCGGTGAAGCCATTTTATCAGCATGCAAAAAAATTGTCCCTCGAGTTTTGCATCATCTGATTGGCTTTTCTATATCATAATAATTATATGCTTAGTGAGTGAGTGTTGAGTGTCTATATACAGCATATGCTATATGACATTTATGAGGCAGGTATACTTTGTCAGTTTTTGGAATAACTTGTGTCATTTTCTTAGGACTCAGTCAGGTTTATTTGAGTCAGTGAGAAAACAATTGTTCTGGACCCAGCAATTGTGTCTGAGTCAGCTTAAAGAGGTGGACCTAAGGCACCAGTACACAGTACTCGGGCATGGATCGACTCGTATATGGAAGCCACTCGTACTTGAGAAAGAAAGTAGATCACTGTTGAGATGCAGTCTCATGGTGGAGTCTCCTCTGCAGTCTCCTCCGAAATCTTCTTGTGCGTGAAGCACACGTCAGTGGTATCCTCTGACCTACACAGCCATAGCTCAGAAAGTGGGAAAGCATGTGAGAGTGATGTTTTTTCCCAAGATATGAATAATATTAGGCATAGCCCGAAGATGAACATCCTTGTTCTTTTCTTCTCTTGTGTTTAATGGCAGCCCACCAACCAAGTAGGTGCATACTGCCGCCTGCTGAACTGGAGAGTGCAAATATGCAAGTGTTCCCAAGAACAGAGAGCAAAAATGGTATGAACGCAGGACATTTCTGATATAGAAAAGCCGATTGGGGACGGGTAGGGGGCACAGTCTTTCCTGGGCACAGTACATGTCAATTGGGCCTAATGTGAAAAAGGCCTTATAGGTCATCAAAATGTTGCTGAGCAAGTTGGTAATGTGTTTAGAGATGAGTAGAGCTGCAGTGGTGGTGTTCTTCTCAGGCGTTATATAATCTATGTTAAAGCTGTCGAATAGTGCTTGTAGTCAGCCAATGAGATACAATTAGCCAATAATTGTTTTTCGAAGTCGATTTTTGCTCCACCCATATTCCAGCAAATACCTTTAGTTAGATAAAGTAGCTGTCTTAACTTGTTTGCAGTATGGTTTTAGTGTCTTGCTGTTGTGTTCTGTCATGTTTTATTCCTTGCTTAGGTAGTTCATAATGGATGTGTTGTAATGACAGTAAATGTATTTGTGAAAAGTTTTTTTTATTATTATTATTAGGGCTGTAGCTATTTTAAAGCCTTTTCTCGGATGAAAAAATAAAAAAGGTATTTCAAATGACTTTTTAAGGATTAAAAAAAACTAAGGCACACATTAAAATAAATAATTATACAAAAACGTTGTATAAACGTTGTATAAAAAGTTGTGCAATTGAACTTTCAGAACCAAAAATTTCAAAATCTACATCTCAGGCATAACATAAGCCTTTACTGACAATTTCTGTTGTTTTCTCTTGCTGCTTTCTTCTTCTCTTGGCCTCGCTGATAATTTTATCGTTCCCTTCCATTTTGCAGCCCGCAACAGAATGCTCCCTCAAACCAATACACAGCTAACTGTTTGTGTCTCCTTCTGCTTTGTGGGTCACGTAAGCGCTTCTTCTTCGTTGGTGTTTTCTGGCGGCTTGCATCGTGTCAAAAGCGTGCTGTCAACAAATAATTGCGCAAAAACATAACGCAAGCTTTTTAAATTAATTAAACGAAGCTTCAAGGCAGAAGATTTTGCCTCGATCATTTTTTGTAATCGAATTACTCGATTTACTCGAGGAATCGTTTCAGCCCCAATTATTATTATTATTATTATTATTATTATTATTATTATTATTATTTAACTCAAAATCAGTGTGTTTTTGTATTCCTCTCAGCTCCTAACATATTTGAGATTTGTGGATTGTGTTTCCTGGCTCAGGTGTGTTTGGAGCTGGTATTGAACGAACACATGACCTGAATTTCAGATGGCACTCCCCAGTTTAAATGTTTCTTTTTGTGCTTGGGACACACATGCCTAGTTGATTTATCTTAAAACTATGCAAGCATTTACTTCGGTAAATTACCAGTAACTGATCTAATAGGAAAGCTGTCTGAGTAAACGAAGACCAATTGTGCTTTTTTGTTTCACTGAAGTAGCTCACATTTAATGTGACAATATTGCTGTCTATCCTAACTGTTTGTAGCCGTGATGCATAAGTGTAAGAAATGCTTGCTACTTATACACAGGAATTTGAAGACAGGAAGACCTTGATCTGTCTGTGATGCATAAAGTCCGTGCATCAGATGCGAGTTTGCTAGAAAAATGGCTTTGGAAGGCCATGATACAGATTAGTTTGTGTGTACCACAAGTTACGCATAGTCTGTTGTCTATAATTGTTGGTGGTTTAATAGTCGACTTGATCCATATGAATTCCACAGCATATGAAAACGTACCTTTCTTTCTCTTTGAGAAAAAAACAAAACTAACTCTACATTTAGGTAGCTAGGTGATAAGCTGTACTATTTCTTGCAATTAATGAAATATGTAGTAGTTTTTTAAAATTTAATTCACTTTAATATGTGAAACCATTTTAGATTCATGATTCTAGATTAGAGGATCAAGGATACTAGATAATGATTAAAGAATTTAGTACAAAAATCAGTTCATGTCTTGGGAAGACTACAGACTTGGCAGTTGTCTGAAGGGCAATCAACACCTTGTAAAGTTGAGAAAGTAAAAGTGTGGTAGGAAAAGGTGCTTAAACAATGGGGATAACTGCAGTTTTAATGATGCTGGAAAGCAAAGCAGATTCAAGAACTTTGGGGGAGCTTCACAAGGAGTGGAGGGAGGCTGTGCATCAAGAGCCACCATGCACAGATGTCTTCAGGAAATGGGCTGCAACTGTTGCTTTCATAATATCAAGTCACTCCCAAACCCCAGACATCAGAAGCCTTGTATCTAGGCTAAGGAGAAAAAGAACTGGATCAGTGCTTAGTGGTCCTAAGTAGGGCTGCAACAACTAATCAATAAAATCGATAATTATCGATAATGAAATTTGTTGTCAGCGAATGCTGTTATCGATTAGTTGGGCTGCTCACGTTACTGAGGAGCGCGACCACAAGATTCAAAAATACACAAAGATACACACAGATTCACAGACTTCCACACACTACTTCTGATTAGCTGTTCCTTCTCTATCAGCTGGCAATATCTGTAATTATTGTTAAAATGCTGTACTTTGCATACTCAAATGCTGTTATTTATTTATTTTTATTTTTTTCTTCATTTCTTTCATCATCTTTTTTTTTAGAAAGAGACAAGTCAGTATAAGCGAGTTCATTCAAAAAAGAAATCCCCCATGCACTCCTCAACAAGCAGCCACTATTAACAGATGCCATCCAATATAATAAGAGTACAACAATTGTTTTGCTTTTTAATTAATTTATTTATATTTTGGAGATTTAGAGGAGTGTTACTGTTCAAAAACAAACTTTTTCTTTAATTTAACGTTTAAAATGTTAAAATTAAAGATCCTTAAATGCTATATGTGGCTTTTGCATTTTTTAAAGTTTAGTTTTATACATAACTAATACCCTGATTTATGGTTTTATATTTTATAAGCAAAACATCAAATTAAAGAAGCGTTTAGTTTTTATTCGATTAATCTGAAAAAAAAAAAAAAAAAATCGCCCAACTAATCGATTATCAAAATAATCGTTAGTTGCAGCCCTAGTCCTAAGTAAATTTTGCATTTAATTTAGAAATGACTAAATCTCACTTTAACCCAAGGTCCCAGAATCTGAAGGAACAGTGGAGAGGCACCGAATCCGAGTTGCAAAGTGCAGAGTGAAGTTTCCACAGTTGGTGATGGTTTGTGGTGTCATGTCATCTGCCAGTGCAGCAATTCATGCTTTTTTCCCCCCTGCTGACCAGCTTTATGGAAATGCTGATTTCCTTTTTCAGTAGGAATTTCCACCTGCCCACATTGCCAAAACTACCAACTCGTTTTCTGACCATTATATTACTGGGCTTGATTGGCCAGCTAACTCTCCTGAACCCATAGAGAATCTATGGGCTATTGTCAAGAGGAAGATGAGAAACACCTGTACCAATACACAACACAATACAGATGAGCCATATATATATGTTCTTATATTTTGAAATTTAGAAACACTTTTTCCAGGTCAAAATGATTATTTTTCTTGGGGCCATCATCAAAATATAATCTACATATCACATATTTAATATCATCAAAAGTTCAAATTCTAGATTTAAAAATGCATGCCACGTAATTATTTTGACTTAAGGTTTTATTTATAACAGGAAATTGCAGGTGATGTCAAAACTATTTGATATAAATATTTTATCTGTGCTATTTTATTGCGTCTTTTTAAAGCACGTTAGACGCTACTAAATGTGGTATTTTGGCAGTGTGGTTATGTCTGCTTCCTTCCATGCTGATCACAAAAACATTTCTTTATTATTCAGCTATAAAAATTCACTGACCTAAGCGTGCAATGTCTTTTAAGATTCATTCGAGTTACACGTCACACTGTATGAAATGTTCCTGGTGCATTCATCACAACAGATTAGGCCTATATGATAAAGATCCTCCAACGATTGACCTCCGATTAAAGCTTTTGTTCTGGGCTCTGCTTATGTCATCAATCTGCACAGTCTCCTCTCTAGCTGATAATGGTGACGCATGAACAGAAATTTTTTTTTAGACAGAGCATGAAGTCACACATATCTGTAATGTTTTGTTTACATTTCACAGTCAGCACGATCACATACATACCGTTCCTTTCAGGTTTTGTGGAATCCTATGCTATCCTCCTATTGGTGACTTTTAAATCAGCATGGTATCAGCGGTCACACTGAGATTTAATCAACAAGAAAACGTTGATGTCTGTTAACTTTGACCATGTTTCTGTTCTATGAGAGACAGCATAAACATAAAGATATCTGCTTTCTGTTCTGCTATTTTGAGAAACTTGCACCTGGTGTCTGGCTGCAGAAAATAATATTTTAAGATCTTTAAAAGAATACTTTCTGTGAACAAAGCAGGGGAAAAAAGGATTAGAATTATTTGTATCAAGTCGTGCTGTAAATATAAAAATGGTTTCTAGATTGGAACACGCTTTTCAGAATATTCCTTCCAGACCAGGCCCAGAACCAAGTTTGTTGAGGAGAGTTTTTTTTACTCAGTGACAGCTCATGGAAAAAAAAAATGAATGAGAGGAAATTTACAGGGAGCTGGCTGAGTTTTAGTATCCTCATCTACCTGTGAAATTCAACACTCTCTGTTCATTTTACAACAGTCTGCTGTCCTTGTATGTATACACATCTCATCAAATCTAGACTGTAATATTAATGACACGTCTAATCAAATCTAGACTGTAATATTAATAACACGTCTCATCAAATCTAAACTGTAATAATAGTCAATAATGTTGTGTAGTGATTCAAGTATCGCCACACTGACTTCGAAATCAAAGTATATTTATTTATTTTAATTCGGCTAATTAGCCTTAAACGATTAATCAGATATAACCTATTCTGTACCGAGCGCAGAAGCTTCCAAGTGGCACAACAGAACCGCATTTTCATGGCATTACATTATAAAAAATTAGCCTCATAATAAAAAAAGCCTCAGATCTGCGTTTTTCTTCAAACTCTGAGCGAATTACTTTTAAACCCGGTCATAACACACTCTTAGACCAACCTCAAAACACCACAAGCGCTAATTAGTCTTTCACAGCCAATCAATCTGTGTGCTCACTGTCAAATTAAGTTTTAGGACTTTCAAGGCATTTGAGGTGGTAAAATGTCACCATTTCTTTATAATCTTACAAGTGTACACTCTGAACTATTTACATATTTTCATCCCGAGTGGTAAGAGTGAATTTGCCAAGTTTGTTAGTAAAAGAAACAAAACAACAACAACAACAACAAAAAATTTAGCTTTTTTGCTTAACATAATTCGAAGTTAAATGTATTTAAGATTAGTCTGTTTTTTTAAAAAAAATTTTGTTTTCTTTTAAGGTTTAAAATTGCAATAAAATTGGGGAAAATGTAAAATCGAATCAGGATATTTATAAAATCTTGATACTTATAGAATTGCAATTTTAATCTAATTGCCACCACAGTACGTGATTCCTATCCAAATTCTACAGGAATTGTTTTATAGTTAGGTTTTCTGTTTACTCCTTTATTTTTATAATCGATGAATAGAAGTAAAATTTATTATGCGATGCTGCTGTTTTTTTGCCAGTTTCTAAATATTTTAATAAATGTTGTATACCATTAAAATGTCTTACAATATACTGCTCCAATTTGTGTATCATATCATCGGAGTTTACAAATTTCACGAATTCTTCTTAAATCATAGATGTACAGAACTTCGTCTATAAATAGCCCCGCCACTCTGTGCACACGTACTTGCTCGTGATGCGCTTGTGAACATATGACGGTTTGTGCTGTTGAGAGCAGTTTTGTGACAGTTCTTTCCATAAAAATAAACAAGGAGGAAAGGGAAGTGAAGTGCAAGCAGACCGAGTCAATCTGGTGTTCACAAAAGGGATCGTGGAAAGCCTAGTCTTCAAAATATGATATTAGCAAGCGTATAAGGAGCTGGATAATAAGCATAGTTAAGCTAACTTTAGATTACAGCTGGATTGTCGAGGTTGTCGATGCAAAAGATTAAATTCTTATAATTAACCGACTTCTAATAACTAATCATTAACACGTCTTATAACCTCCAAACCTAATCAGAATTGCTACATGTGTATAGTCCACTGAGTAACGTATTTGTTTATTTTTTTCTGCTTTGTTGTCCTTGATGAACATTTCCTTATGAGAACAATTAACAGATGCATGGCGATAAGGAAAACATGCTTTCATCAGTTAACCACGCAGGTAACGTGATCATGCAGCGCTGTCATCTGATTTCCTCAGTTTCCTCAGGCCACATCTTGCTTGTCTAACTACCCACTGTGGGAGCAGATGCCAGTTTGTAATGTATAATATGTACATGTGTTCATATTTAACTGTCCTGAAAATAAGCACTGTTTAAAAGATAAAGAATGGAAAAAAGTTTAAGCACCTTTTATAATGCCACACTGTTGAGTTGTCAGTCCTGATTGGTCAGAAGGTGCTGTCTATATCTCTGTATGTATGTCCAGCTTACTTTCCCTTGTGGTGTTCGTGGCTATACATGTCACTCAGCAGAGACGATCAAATCGGCGCCCTTCGATTGAGGTGGGCGTAATCATATCACTCAGCAGACCCAATCAGTGCGATAGCTTACCATGCGTACACGGAATATGTGGAAGACACGGAAATGACGGTTTACAAACTTCCACAATCCTCAAAAATATAAATAGAGGCACCACACAGCAGGGCTTACTTCAAAAAAATTGGACAGACACTATGAAAAGTGGTTAAAACAGGAACTCTGATGGTTTTTGAGTGGTAATGGGAGAGAGCTAGCTGATATGATGGAGCAAACAAAGAGTCCAGACCAGTTGGAAGGGAACCAAGACTAAGAACACTGGAGGTGGGTTTTAACTGATTTACTGTAGATAATGAGAGAAATGGTGTAGGTCTATTACTGAGAGAAGAGCATGCCAAGAGGGTAGTGAAAATGAGGAGAGTGTCTAATAGAGTGGAAGGGATAATGATGATAAACGTCTTCAGTGCATACTGATGTGATGTCATGTGAAGGAGAAAGAAGATTTCTGGAGTGAGTGAGATAAAGTGGTAGCGAGTGTCCCTGAAGAAAAAAAAGATTGGAGCTTACCTTAATGGTAAAGTTAGAGTAGGGAACAGAGGTGATGAGGAGGTAATGGATAGGTATGGGGTCCAGAAGAGGAATGTGGAAAGACATATTGTAGATTTTGCAAAAAGGATGGAAGAAAGTGGAACACAAGACAAGAATATGACTATTTGCTGTGTAGGAGATGCAATGACATAGATTAGTTCAATTATTATTTATATAGCGTTTTTTTTTTCTTTCTTTTTTTTAAACAATGGTCAAGATTAGAAACTGTAAGGTGGTTGCAGAGGATAGTATAGCTAGACAATTGGATGGTGGTCTTTTGGGATGGCTTTGGAGGTACAGAAAAATAGAGTGAAGACGCCTCATGGTAGACTTGCATAGCATGACTTACTCCAAAAAATGTGCCAAAGTCAGTGTGCCAAAATATGTGTTAAATATTCCCTAAGATCAGTCAAAATGATTTATAATACAGAAATGTTAATGAATGCACTCAGTACTTGGTCAAACCTCTTTAAAATCAATAACAGCAACCTGGTCTTCTGATACCCTCCATGGCTCCTGCATTGTTGCATTCATGGCAGCCTTCAGTTCATCTGTATTCTTGCGTCTTGTTTCTCACCTTTCTTTTGACAATACAAGAGGAAGATAAGAAGCAGCATTGTGAGAAGCATTATGTTGTACACACTCACTGTGAAACCTGTACACCCAAAAGATTTAAAAACAAAATGAACTGTATAAGTCATTCTATAATTAGTGGCACACAATGTTCTTTCTCAATATACGAGACAATGGTTCAGATTCTTTCAGTGTAACACATCTGCTAGTTTCAAAGCTGTTTCAATATTGAGATTCTGTGTAATAGGCAAAGTAGATGTCATTACTCTATAACACTGTACTACAAATAAAATACAGTTTTAAGATCTCTTGGGTCGTTTTCAACCTTAAAAACGGGTAAATTTTTTTTTTCTTCAGACGCATGCAAATACACACGCCACTCGTTAAGGACAGGATTTTTTATTATGCATTGGAACTAATAATCCTTGACATACAGGATGGGGTTCTCTTGGTAACATACTAAAATTTTAAAGGGTAAATCGAAATGTAATTACAAATATTTTTCATTAGTAGTCGGTTTAGGAGGCAACACGGTGGTGTAGTGGTTAGCACAGTTGCCTTTCACTTCCAATGTCTGGGTTGGATTCCAATGTCTGGGTTGGATGTACTTCATGTCGTGTCCGAAGTCACCTGGGATAGGCGCCTGGCCCCTCCTCGACCATGAATATAGCATAACGTGGTATGGACAATGAGTGACTACATTTACAAATACATAAAAAATTGTAGTTGTTAACATTAGAGATTGTGAATATATTCGTAAAAGGATGCTGAGGTTGGAACTGGCAGACAGGAGGTCTAGAAGAAGACCAAAGAGGAGATTTATGGATGCAGTGAGGTTGGTTGGTGTGAGGGAAGAGGATGTACAGGATAGGGTTAGATGGAGGCAGATGATTCACTGTAGCGAGCCCTGAAAGGCAACAGCCGAAAGACAAAGAAGAAGATATTGCAAACACCACAACCTCAACTGAAAAGCAAACACAGCAAACATAAGAAATTTCAAGGTAAACAAATTACGACAAATTTAGAATTCATTTATGAATTTATTAATTTAGAATAAATTTAGTTGTCATCAGTTGGCATGAAATGTACCCCAATATTGCTTATATGATATCAGAGACAAAGCAGCCCTGACGCTCAGGTTTCCAAGTCAGCTGTAAAATATTGAGGGATTTTACACTCAGAAATGTTTGACAATCTTAAGACCTCTGTCTGTTTTACTTTTAGTAACGTTTAAACCCTGTTACAAACATTGACTTTACATTCATAAATATTTCCTGGAATATCTGGAAAGGGCGATGAGACGCCTTTAAAAATGAAAAGGAAAAAAAAAAAGAAAAAAAAAAAACTAACCATAATGAGGAAACCGGTTTGTTTTATTACTCAGCGACGGTCTAGAATAGGACACAAGTATGTGATCTGAGTCACACCACTAGTTTGTTTACTGGAGCTGGATGAACCTGGAAATTTGTCAGGTGTTTTTTTTTTCTTTTTTTCGCTGAACTACACTAGTGTAGTCATATCAGGATAGTGAACAAGAGTGAAGTAACAAGCACTGTGTTAGTTTCAGTTAATGAAACTTAGTTTACTATGTTAGTTTCTATAGGAAGAATCTACACAAGGACTTGTATGTTTCACTGATACTGCGAAAGCTTCTGTGGCGAGACGTTTATTTCGCATTTTTGGAGACAGTCTCTATGCAGGCATCAGAGGTAAATCTGTTCATTGAAATTTTCTGACAGAACGTCTTAAGAACAGAGGAATTTTTGGTTTCTTAGTAATGTCAGCATTTTTTTGTGTTTTTAAAATCAGGAAAAAAAAGAAACCCTGATGAGGTAAGAACTTTTATATCTGCTTTGACGTAAGTGATAACAGGAAGTAACTTTTGTGGACGTTCCACAACATTGAAAATAATGAGAAAGAAATAAAAAGTAAAAATGGTATTGAGTAGATGCTTAATGTGAAGATCACCAGCACCTATAACTAATATTTAAGCAGCTACATGTTCATTGATAAGGATTTTAGGAAATGCTTTGCCACTTTCGGTGATGGAGTTCTGACTGATCGCTTCCTGATCATGTGTTTGACACTTTAGCTTGTTGCTTGTAGAGATAGGAGACTCCCTGATGTATCAGCTGTCTGCTGTGAGTTTAATGATGCATCAGCATTCAACAGAGAGAGGACGTTCTGCTCTGCACCTGCTGCTGCTCTCTAACCCGACTCCCCGAACACTGCTCTCACACACACAGCCTTGGGGAAAAAGAAAACATTATGTTTTTGCTATAATGTCATTTTATGCTTGATTGTTTTAGGATGATTTTTTTTTTAAATCCAGAACTGGTTCAGCAAGATTTCACATAGGGAGAGGCAAAGAGATTACTCAGTGTATGCAGGGATTTGTTCACACACGGAATCATTCGCACGATTTCCTGAGCATTCGTTCCACCTCAGTCCTGTGCCAATCTGTTGAAAGCTGTAAGAGGTGGGGGGAAAGGCCAGAGAAAGGAACTTATGATGACTTGCACAAAATGCAGGAAATCTCCACTGTACATTATCTGACAGGAACTTTTTTTTTTTAGTTCCTGCTTGCGTGCCGGGAAAAATCGTATCATGATCATCGTAATTAGTTAATTTAAGGCTTCTGAAGGCATATTTTAGTCATATGTCTAGCGATTAAGAAACATTTCCTTATTGTCATTTAGAAATAGAATTATATATTTATTTATTTTACACTTGCATTTTTTTCCATCTTGATAATAATCACCTTTAGATACTTTACCTTGCCAATCATTTATTCCTTTATCTTCTGTTATAGTCTCATTATCCAAAATATTAATTTATTGCATTAAAACATTATTAAACCATTATTAATGCATTAAAACCAGTCAAGCATACTTAGCATATTTCTAGACTTCTTTGTTTTGATAGCTGTGTCGTAAATTGATGGCTTGCTCAGGTTCAAAGAGGACTTGTGGCCTGACAGACAGGAAAGTCAGGAAGTGTTGAATAGCAGCAGCGTAATTTCCCGTCCTGTGCTACATGTACATTTCTATCTAAGGAATTCTTCCCATGTTTACTAGTCTACTTTTGTACAGTTTGTAAATATTCTCACTCATCCAGGTGAGGTTATCTGGAAGGTGAATCATGTCACCTGGACTTCTTACTTGTTTGGTAGAAACGTTTCACTAGAAACTACTTGACATTTCAGCATGATTCACCTTCCAGATAACTACATCTGGATGACTGAGAATATTTACAGACTGATTGTTTACGAGTCTAATTTTGTACAGATTTGGTACAATCAGTAGAAATCGTAAAAGAATCCGGTCAAATCTCTTGCAATCAGTTTTTCATGAACAGTAATGTGCAACTTTGTACTGCTGTAATTGCTATATGTCATACAGACAAAGTGTGGCTTTGTGCATTTTCAGTCATTATCCCATCCAATTATTTCACCGTCATCACATCTTACAAGCCATAGTTTTGATCAGAAAATACTTGCAGAGACCACTATTATACTGACCAGATGACTAAATCTTGTGACCACCATGTTTGAGAGTCATGCTGATGCCTCTGACTTGTTCATTGACTTAAATATTTGCTGTTGCAGGTAATCTGTTGTGTTGTGCTGGCCATGTAAAAATCATTTTGAGACAGAGACTTAAAGTTTTGCAGATGTTCAGGATGATTCAAGAAATGCTCCAAACTGTAGCATTTTTCAGTTTTTGGCTCTACTTCATTCTTTTTTATAGTATTAAATATTTAGTTTTTCTGTATGGATTGTATGTCCATTCAAATTAATATTCAGATTCGTGGCAATACAGAGCGTCACATCTGACCTCACAAATAGTGATGTCCTACTTTTCTAGATTACTGGCCGACGATAGAGGCGTGAGTCATATAGAGACTGTAGATTTGATTCTGTAGCACTAAAAGTTAGTTATTTCAAACAGCTGTATTTCTTTCAGGTTTTAGAGTATTAAAAGCTACTGTCAGAGCTGCCGTGGCACCGTGACGTGATTGTGGGTTTGTGGCCCCACATCTCTAGCGTTGAGGGTTTGATTCCTGCCTCGGGTCTGTGGGTGAAGTTTGCATACTTGGTCGGTGTTCTCCGGGTACTCTAGTTACACAGTCCTACCACAGTCCAAAGATATTCACATACTACTGACAATTAACCTAATCTGAAGGAGTGTGTGTGTGTGTGTGTGTGCCTGAAGGCTTCAGACTTCAAGTGACCCTGTACAGGATAAGCGTTATAGAAAATAAACCAATTTCAGAGCAGAATTTCATCTTCTTTGAAGAGAATTGTGGAAGAGTTCCATCACCACTTTCTGACCAGTCAGCAAGAAGCGAGAATTCACCAGCTCTGTGGTTTAAAGCTTTATAGTCCACAAGAAAGAGCTTACTCCAGTTATAGGCCTCTACGTTTAGAGAAACACAGGGGAAACAGCATCTCCAAAGACTGTAGTGCGCTTCAGTGAAATGCCAGTTCCACTTCTGCTTCTCGCTTTCGGTGGTGGCTGTTACATTACTGTGGCCTTCTCTGTGCACTCGGTTATGTCAAATTAATCAAACTTAAATAGAATGCCAAAGCTGTACTTGCTTTTAATGATATGGCTGATTGGTGCAGTTCTCTGTAGGCTTAGATGTGTTTTTACTTCTGCATTCTCTAATATTTCTAGTCTAATCTCTTCATACTTTCTAGTCCTGCCGGTAATTCCTTTAGTAGAAACGCAAGTTAAAGTTGCTGGTTTAAACGAGGAAACAGCTATATTGACGAGACCAAGTGATCCATATCATAGTGTTGCCCATTGGCAAAGGTCTCTCTACCGTTTATTTAGCATGTATGGAATGCTAAATTATACATTTGAGTATCAGAGCCAGTTTTCCACCATAGCAAAATCTTCAGGACCGATAACTTTGTACTTTTCAATTTTTTTTTTTTGTGTGTCCTATTTAAAATTTATTTAAAAAAAAAAACATAATTTATTCAATTATAAAAACTGCTGGTAAATTTGTCAGTTGCTTTAAAATAACATACCTTACTAGATGTGCGCTTATAGGAAAATAATTACATTTCATGTGGCAGGGGCCCTCCATTTTGCATCATTGCTCATATTCACTAGAACATCATGCTTGGTCATGTCTTATTCTTTTCTTATTCTGTACAACTATGAATACTGAAAGCATCATGCACACATCTAGAGATGGAGGTGAACTGATCACAGTGTGTGTGTCGGGTCAGCACAAAATGGTGGCTCAGATATTAGAGCGATCATGTTAAATATCAGATCTTGTAACAGATAAAAGACTGGATTTAGATAGGAGGTACATTTTTGAAACTAAAACTGTAGGAAATGTGCCTAGTTTTTCTATAGTTAAGAATGTATTTATGCTATTTATTATATTTATAATTACAAATTATATTTATATGTATGATTACATTTTTACACTGTGTGTAAAAATTTAATTTGAAATCTTTTAAAACACTGATGCTCAGATTTGCTTTGTTCCCTGTATTGGAAGAGAAAACTGGTATCATGCTTTCCTTGCAGATTCATGGAGGTGTGATTTGCTTTGTGTAATAAGAGTGTGTTTACGTTTCTACGGCCCAGTTCTCAGGGTTGACTGGTTTACCATGTGTTACTTTCATGTCGTTAGAGAGAGGGAAGTGAGCCAACTGTGTGGAGATTCTTGTCACCACATGTCTTGTTTTCACATTTGCCTTGACTTGGTTGAGGTGAGGAGCTGCAGATGGAAAATTGTCATTTATATGACTCTGGGTTATGTGTGGAGAGCTCCATTGGGTTTTCCAGCAAATTGATATGAATGTTGATCTTTGAAAAGAACTGCTGTTTTCCTACTTTGTGATTCCTTCGTTTTGCAGAAGGAAAGAAAGGGTTTCTTTGCCTTCAACCATCAAAATTTGCAGTTAGGAAAAAAAAATATAAAAGTGGTAAATGGAATTCCCTTAGTATTTCTGTGCTTGAACATATATTGATGTAAATTGCAGTGAGCCGAATTTAGGTGTTTATATTACTTGTGTAGTAACACAAACAAGACGCACACCTATGATACACCCTTAATCACATAGTGTAATGCACAAATCAGCCATTTATTTTTCTTTGAGTTAGTTTGTTGTCCACTTCTATTTCTGCCTCCACAATGCGTTGTCCTGAATGCAGGCAGAACGGCTCATGGGTTACTGGAATATAGTTGCAGCCTCCTCAGTTCAGACCAAGACATCACGTAATAACACTAATTAACATCATTATCACTCTTGTGATGAGCACTACTTAGGCCTCCTCTGACCTGACCTCTAAAAAGAAGAGAAACGTTTCCTATCATCATTCTGCGCTCTGCATGGAACATAACAAACAGACTGAGAGTTTTGGAAGCAAGCCTGTACATGTACCTGTGTGGGTGCACTCAGAGTTTGATTGTGGTGTTATTGAAAAAGTGCGATGAAAACTCATTCATTTTTCCATTACATTGATGAGTGTACTGAAATGAATCAGCGGGGGAGCACAAAAGTCTGTAAGGTATACCTGTCTTTATTTTATTTTATTTTATTTATTTATTTATTTATTTACAATCCTAGCCTTGCTTTCAGGATCGTGTAGAATGCTACTCATGGTATTAAGATAAATACAATATGAATAAAACCCTTACAGCAAAAATACTATATAATACAGGCCCATAATACAGAGACGGTAAATATACATAATTCACATTTCTAGTGAGTTTAGGAGTGTGTGTGAGATGCCGAGAGCACCTGGTTTCAGACAGATTGCCTTTAGTTTTTACCAAAACTGATCAAAAGGGGGGATTTCCTCTACTCATTTTAAGTGTAAATTTGAGTCTTTAAGAAGAAAGAGGCGTGTCCTCACCATTTCCTCTTGAAAGCTAATAACAAGCTTATATGCACTTCTGTTACTTTATTACTTCAGGAGATGTTTGTTAAATGACTCCCTGGATACACAAGACAATGCAGACATCATGAGCAGAAATTGCATAGAATTGATTGCAGTCTGACAAAACTTCATTTCCTAACCTTAGAAATGCTGCACCTTAGATTTCTTTTTTCAGTACAAACCAAAGCAGTAAAATCCTTTTAAATTATTACTGTTATAAAAACACATGAGGAATGTGCTATGATCAAACTAGGTTTTATGTAGCAAACAAGCTTTGTGCAACGGGCATGTGCAATCCTGTTGTCAAATCAGCTCTTTGTGCAACATTTGACCACTTGTGTGCCATGAGCTGAACAAGAAAGTTGAAGGAACAACTTTCTCTCTAACAGAAAAATGTGCATTGAAAAAAAAAAAATCTGTTATAGTGATGGTTTTGGTGGTGATGGTGGTGGTTTGATGGGGTACAGTAGATTTACACCAACAGCATAAATTATACATGCATATAGTGCCTTGCAAAAGTATTCATACTCCCTGAACCTTTCCACATTTTGTCTTGTTACAACAACAAACGTAAATGTATTTTATTTGGATTTTCACATAATTGTGAAGTGGAAGAAAAATTATAATTTTTTTGCAACCTGTTCCGAAGGCAGTTAGTTTCACTGGATTTTAGTTAGGGGTATGAAGGGGTCTACATACAAATGCATGGCACACTTTTTAGATACGTGTTTGTAAAAACTTTGAAAAACATTTATAATTTTCCCTGTACTTTACAGTGATGTGGCACTTTGTGCTGGCCTATCACATAAAATCCCATTAAAGGACATTTACGTTTGTCATCGTAACATGACAAAATGTGGAAGACTTCAAGGGGTATGAATGCATTCACAAGCCACTGTAGTTTTATGATAAAATATATGCACCAGAATGTTGTGCCATTTGACTTTTTTTTTTTTTTTATTGGAAAGAAGCCTGACTTTCAAAGTGGTCCAGATTGCTGACCAATCTGAAGATGAACTGTCCCAGAGATAAATGGCTGGGAATCTTGAAATATCCCTTTCTACTGTTAACAAAATTATAGTGGACTTTAAAGAAAAGGGCAAAACATCAACGGAGTCACAACCTGGTGAAAGATGTCTTTGTGCTGTGTGAAGATCTGTTGAGAACAAAGATATATTATTCTATACCTAGGCAACGTGTTGCTCTTAAAGCCACTAAACAAAAGTCAACAGCATTTTTAAATGTATTAATAACCTTATTTGCACCAAAAAAAATTTGGTGCTTGTTTTGTTATAAAATACTGGGTGTCTATTTCATTCTTGTGTATACTACATAGAATGGGAATTACCCTTCACCACAATATATATATATATATATATATATATATATATATATATATATATATATATATATATATATATATATATATATATAAAAACCTACGTACAGATTTGAGTAAAACTGTAAGTCTATAGCTATCACAATTTTATAAATATCTCAATGTTTTATTATATGTTACATTTTTAAACCTTTGTGTAATTATTAATGATATTGATTGTTTTAAAAAATTCAACTACAAGAGTTTAACACGTTAAATAAAATTTTGCATAAAAGCTATATTTTTACTGAGCAGCACATATCTGCCATAAATATTATTTCTAAACAGACTTGGCAAATAATTCAGTAAAATGGGTAAATAGTTCAGAGTGCACTAACTGTACGGTTATTGACAAAATCAACTGAATCGACCCCGTCCCCCCGCCCCCCACCCCCATCTCCAGCATACACAGGATCAGAAACATGAAATAAGCTCAGAAGAAAGTGGAACTAAAAGTTATCACAAGACTAGAAATGATAATCAGTGAATGGTAGTGGAAAGGTCAAACTCTAACCCAAACCCAGATTGAGAGGCACACGAGCGGTAGTGCACTGTGACTTGTATTGCCCACTGGTGGGACTCCCCCCAGATGGTTTTGTTTTTAATTTGAAAACATTAGTTCTCCAGAGTAATGGATGAGGTGCGAAAGGTCGGAAAAGTATGATATTTTCGATGTAGAAGACGTTTCCGTGTACAGTGTGCAAAGAACAACATTCACAGGTCTTTCCCTCATTATGTTGTAGACAGATATGTTGCAAGAATTGGAGATTTGGTGAAAACACTGCAGTGACGATGAAACACTTTCTCCTGTAAGCCGTGGTGTTTTGATTGATGTTGAAAGATGAGTGATTACCACATACTAAAATTAAAATCATGACTTAAAAGGAGAATGATGGACAGCTTACAAACTCTTTTAGTAACTTTTAGCAGACTGAACTCAGATGGATTTCTGTTGCATTCATTAATCTTTTAGTTTTTTTGTATTGTACTGCCTGGCCAAAAATTGCACACACTTAGATTTCTTTCGACTGCTTTTAGCTTTGATTGCGGAGCACAATGTGGTGGCAAATTCATGTGTGAAATTGATTCGTCATGCTCCCAGAACCACTGTCACAATTTTCCTGTGTCAATAGCGATGAAAACATCAATAGATGTGAAAACCTGGTCATTCAGTACATTCAAGTCATCGGCTGACTTCATGATAATGTCCCATAACGTTGCTAGCCTAGACCTGACCAACTGAAGCAACCCCATATCATAACACTAAACAGCAAATCCCCCCCATATTAAAGTCAATAAGAAGTGGTTTTCTCATGGCCACACAACTGTTTATTCCAAATTCTACGAGTTCATTGTCATATTGTGTGTGTTGAAATTCTCTTATTTTCACTCTTAAACATAGCTGTGATTTCTACTTGGATTACAACTTCTCTATGGTTCGACATTCTCCTAGCTTTTATTAATGCACTGGACAGTCTTTTTAACTCGGTTTAAGTAATTTTAATGGTTCCTTTTCTTGATGCTGGTCAATAATTTAACTGTTCTGAATAGGATACTTTTTTGATTGAGCAGTCTATTTTTTTTCCTTATCTCTTCAAAATGTGTTGATTTTCTTCCACTGGTCTTTGTATCGATTTATCATTTTGCAGTGTTCATTAGCAAAACCCAGAGCTAAAACCAGACGTAGACACGGAGATCTGTTAATTGTTTAAACACTTAGTCAAAAAGGGCCCACCTGGCCAATAAGGAACACTGGTCAGTCGCCTGTTCCAGTATTTTTATTACTTGAGTATGGGTGGGTTAAAAAAAAAAACAAAAAAAAAACAGGTTCCCTGTTTCTAAAGCTTTGACACGTCCACATGTAAATATGAGGAAATAAAAGCTGAAAGTTCGGTCTCAAATCCAAATGTCTTCACTGTGTAACAAAAACAGCAGTATTGGTGTTCGAATACCTTCAGCAGAGACCATCAGTTCAGCACTGTCCTTTCAGGTTTTAACAATGTGTTGGACATTTCGTAAGATAATTGCAGTAATTTTAAGTCTTCTTAATTGCTTTTTTTGCTTTTTAGTTGTTAACGGGTCTTTGGATAAATTGTGAACCCATTTGAATTGATTTGTGTTTAAAATTTTGTGTTTTTATATCTTGTTCTTCTCATGGTCTGGATACATTTTAAACTTCTTATTGATTATAGCTAGATATGAAAATTTTAAATCTAAAAATGATATTAAAGCTAGCTTAATATAAAATATATGTGCTAGAAGAATACTGAATCATTGAATACAATGAAGTACTAACATTGGTCCTCCTTTTTGTTAGGTTACTGAAAATGGTGGATCGCTTGGCAAATAGCGAAGCTAACTCCAAGCGCATTGGGGTTGTGGAGGGCTGCTTTGGCACAGCTGGCCAACCATTGGCCATCCCGGGCCGTGTGCTTATCGGGGAGGGTGTGCTGACCAAGCTGTGTCGCAAAAAGCCCAAGGCCCGCCAGTTCTTCCTCTTCAATGACATTCTGGTGTACGGCAACATCGTCATCCAGAAGAAGAAGTACAACAAGCAGCACATCATTCCACTAGAGAGCGTTACTATCGACACGGTGGCTGATGAGGGTGAGCTGCGTAACGGCTGGCTCATCAAAACACCAACCAAGTCGTTTGCGGTGTACGCCGCCACAGCCACCGAGAAGTCTGAGTGGATGAATCACATCAACAAGTGTGTGTCAGACCTGCTGGAGAAGAGCGGTAAATCCCCCACAGGGGAGCACGCTGCTGTCTGGGTGCCCGACTCTGAGGCATCAGTGTGCATGCGGTGCCAAAAGGTGAAGTTCACGCCGGTCAGTAGACGCCACCATTGCAGAAAGTGTGGTTTTGTTGTGTGTGGCCCTTGCTCTGAGAAGAAGTTCCTGTTACCCAGCCAATCATCCAAGCCTGTGCGTGTATGCGAGTACTGCTATGAGCAGCTCTCCTCAGGGGCGACTCTGCCACAACGCTCGAACTCGTATAGCCGCACCAACAACATCTCTGAGGATGAGGACGAAGACGATAGCAGTGACTGAGAGAAAGGAACCTTCGCTTTTGCTATTTTAGGAATATTATCTTAAGTTACGGTCACAGTGTTGTGGTGTCGTGTTTTTCCTTCAAAGAGTTTGAAATTAGTAAATTCTGCGAATGGTGATTTTATTTTTTTGGAACAACAAATGAAATGGCCTGAAATTTTTCCTTAGAAGCGTAGACACTATAAGATCGATAGATAAAAAGCGCCACAAATGCTGATTGTTTTCACAAAAAAATACTTTCTCACTGAGTTCACTTTGCAGGTTCGATTTAACACAACTTCTGAACAAATTCTGACCAATCTCACGATCTCCTGCAGAAAGGTTGACCAATCCTACTTGCTCACCGCACCTAATTTAGTTTATACACATCTATGAAATTTTCGAATCAGTTTAATGGGTAATTTTCCCAAAATATAAACAGAAAGTTATTTCAAACCACAGTGACGCTGACCAGGATACAAAGATGGGTTGATGGATGGATGCATTTACACCAGACACGTACCCACATGTACCACCCTGTATCCAATGCTCTCCCAAGTTAATCACAGTGTTCTTTGTCCCATGCGCTTCAAATCGAACTCCCCACTGGAGAGCAGAAATGGCCCGGTGCTGTAACTTTTTTATTCAAGTGCACAATGCTTGTGCAAAGACAGTAAGCTTATTTGCTAATTTCAAGCTCTATGGACAGCTGATTTTATTGTTTAGTTTTCTTTCTCCCCTGATTTCTTCCCAATTCTTTCCATTTTACCAATGAACTGTAGACTCTGCAATGACACTGCTTTTTCCACAGGGAAGAGTTCACTCAGCTTTGGTGCTGACAGTATTTTTTTCTAGCTGAATCCCTTCCAGGACTTGTATTTATCACAGTGGGGACAGCAGAAGAAAGAGCGATAGAAAGAAAGATAGAAAGAAAGATGCATATTTTGATAGGTTTAAATATAAAAGTTCATCTTCCTGTTAGTTTATGCTTTATAATAATACTCTTTGCTAATGACAAATCAGAAGTGGTTCAGTTATAGCAAGTTTTTAAATGTATAGAATGTGATGATAGATTGTAATTTCCAAAATATAACCTGACAAAGGCCTTCATTGCCACAGTGCCTTCTTAAATATTTTTGGTAGCAATGATTGAACCTATAAAAGCCATTTATTTTGGCAACTTAAGAAACTTGAAATGCATAAAATAAACAGATCTGCTTGAATATTATATAAGTATCTCAAAAGATACCTTAGTTGAGTCTAGACGTCCCCGTTCACAGTGCCGTCCTAAGAGTATTTACCAGTAGATCTTGTTGGCTCTGCACTGTATTCCAGCACTTGACGCAGGCTTGGGCACTGAACGTCAGCAGGAGCTGATGTCATCCTCCAATGTACACTTATCAGAGTGAGGGTGCACTTGATACCTGTGTAGTCACACTCATGTCTCAAACATACATAGAGATGCAGAGCATTATTAGGAAGTAACCTTCACATGTCCTTGTTCTACTTTTGAATCACACCTGACTACATGCACTAATACTTTGAAGTTATATATGGGTATAATGTTTCATTCCTAATATTGTAAGACTGTTATGATCTTGCTATGCTAATATATAATTGAGAGCAAGGGCTTCAGGTAGAATTACAGTTGAACATGTGAGATTCATTTGCTTTCGTTAGCTTTGTTTACTTTGTCTCTCAATAACATACCTTTCCTGAACTGAAATAAAAAAGGGATGATTTTGTAATATAGGGTCAAGGCTGTTCTAGATCTGTACCTTGATATGCAATGAGAAAATGAATCTCAAATGACAAGCATGATCCATTACAATTAATTTGTATTGTGATTTTACCTTTAAATAACCACGGACTTGAGGAACTACTGTGTAATGTCTGTCTAATCTTAGCCTCTTAGTCCAATTTATTATGTAGATATTTTGACAGTAATGTTGAGCTCCAACTGTTCTGCATTTGTGTGTCACCTGATCTCATCTCCGGATAAGCTACCGGCACTTTGTGTGTTAGCACTCGGCTGGGATGGAGGATCAGCGCACACACAGGAGCAACAGTGCAGAAAAGTCCAGTAGTGTGACCAATCTTTGACAAGAGGAGCTGAAAGCGCTTGCACTTGTTGGATCCTGTACCAAATGTCAGTGTGTTTGCTGTTGTATGGCTTTCAACTGACACAAAAACCAGCCCATTGTCATGTGGTCAGAATTATGAGAGTTGTCTGGCTGCTCGATCTAAAACTCTGTTATTGCTCACATAAAAAGGTGGTGATGAATTCAACAAGTGCAAATGGCAAGGAATCGCAAGAGAATAATGTTCCTTATTTACCTGTTTTTTTTTTGTTTTTTTTTTTCCTTTACCTGACTGTCACTGAGAACTCTGAAAGGGCTCAAGGATGAATGTCATCCACTTTGTAATTGTTAGATACTAATTTTCAGGAACCGCAAAAAATATAAATGTATATTAATTGTTTACAACCTGTGTCTTGTGTTGTGTACCACACAAACAGTGGGTAGACTGATTAGCGCAATTTGTGGATTAGCAATACTTTCTTTATTTTTTATTTTTCACTCACATAGTCCGTTATTAAGCAATTGATCAGTTTAGGATATAATGTCGAACACAAAAACACTGAGCAAACAACAGGACAAACTTTGTGAGAAACTGTTTTGGGGCGATTATCATGAATATTAAAGGAAAATAAGCCAGCTAGCTAGCATAAATATAACAAACATGACACTTGACAGCCCAATTTTTAATTTTTTTTCCCCCATGGGCAATATTCCTTTAGTTGTCAATGTATATTCACCTTTCATTGATTTATGTCATCTTTTGTTTTTTACACAGAGGTATCTGCGCCCCTTAATTTAAATGTTCTCCTTAAGTGGTCTTGAGACACGTACACACTACAGGCAATTTGGAGACACTATTTAGTCTACCCTGCATGTCTTTGGACTGTGAGCACGGACTAGAATCAGCTAAATAACAAACATTTATTAAAAGGTGTACAGTGTTTACTACTAACAAATCTAACAACCAGTATGCTTACAGAGGCGAAATCAGTGAATTAGCCTGCTGTAATTTACACTTATACTAGTTCTGTAATCTATCATTTTAAACAAGCAACATTGTCCTGCCATTCTTAATAAAAATAAATAAAATTTAAAAATAAAATTCCTAATAAAACCAATGTCACCCTTATGTGTCTAATAGGTACAGTGTGATATCAACACTGTGCTAAGCTACCTTAATCTAAGCATCAATTTGTGAGAATAACCCAAAGCGGGACACACTAATAATGCTCCATTCTCTCAGAAAGACCTGAGCATTTTAACACATTCAAGTTGCAAGAAGATGCACTCGGGGGAGAAAGACTACAGCATGGATGTGCGAAGGTAGGAGATCTGATAAAGGAACTGAAACCGAGAGTAAAGCGCCACCTACTGGAATGTTATGTAATGAGAGTGTAGTTTAAAATAGACATTCTGTACAGTGCAGTGGAATCACAGTCACTATGCTCATTCACACCCTACGTCTAATTTGGGAACACCAGTTAGACTAATCTGCATGTCTTTGGACTGTCGGAGGAAACCGGAGTACCCGGAGGAAACCCATCATGCATGGGAAGAACATGCAAATCCCATGCACACAGACCCGAGAAGGGAATTGAAGGGAATCGAACCTTGACCCTGGTGCAAGGCAGCAGTGCTGACCACTAAGCCACTAAGCTAAATAAATTGGACCCAACATTTCTATCTGTGAAATTAAAATGTATACCTCTAATAAATCACCAAAACATGCTGTAAATTACACAATCAACATGTGTAAACATGTGTCAACATCAAAAATAGTTACCAAGTAGAACGAACCACATGCAACAGGAGTAACTGTGGACGCAAGAGGACGCTGTCTGACAGGGACGTCTGGGTGCTACCCCGGATTGTATCCTAAAAACATAAAATCACAGCTGCCGAAAACTGTTTGTCGGGAGCTCCACAGGGTCAATGTACATGGCCGGGCTGCTATAGCCAAACCTTTGGTGACTTGTGCCAATGCCAAAAGTCAGTTTCAATGGTGCCAGCATCGAAAATCTTGGGCTGTGTACAATGTGAAACATGTATTGTTCTCTAATGAGTACAATTTCATTGACTTTCTACATCCAGGAGAGTTACGGTGTGGAGGACCCCCAAAATAGCGTACCCCCCAGACTGTTGCATGCCCAGAGTGAAGCATGGGGGTGGATCAGAGATGGTTTGGGCTGCAATATCATGGCATTCCCGAGGCCCAATACTTGTGCTAGATGGGTGCATCACTGCCATGGACTACCAAACCACTCTGGAGGACCATGTGCACCCAATGGTTCAAACGTTGTATCCTGTAGGCGGTGCCATGTATCAGGATGATAATGCACCAATACGCACAGCAAGACTGGCGACAGAGTGGTTTGATGAACATGAAAGTGAAGTTGAACATCTCCCATTTCCTGCACAGTCAACAGATCTAAATATTATTGAGTCACTTTGGGGTTTTTTGGAGGAGGGATTCAGGAAACGTTTTCTTCCACCAGCATCACGTAGTGACCAGGCCACTATTCTACAAGAAGAATGGCTCAAAATCCCTCTGGCCACTGTGCAGGACTTGTATCTGTCATTCCCAAGACGAACTGATTCGGCCGCAGTATAGGCCGCAAAAGGAGACCCTACACCATACTAAGGAATTATTGTGGTCTAAAACCAGGTGCTTCAGTTTCATTGTCCAACCCCTGTATGTACCCATACATATAATGTTGAACATCACTCAGCACAGCGGATGCTGGAAGACAGTGGGATGGAAGCTATCAAATATTTATCCCACTCACACTTGAGTGAACTAAAATGTTGGACCAGAGCTCCAGCCCTTTCTTTATGCCATCATTTCAATCCACATATGAGGCATTACAGAAAACTTGTCACCTGAAAATTGCCCCAAGGTGTACAACAGGAACATTTAGTTGAGGACAGAGTCCAGATCCACTGACCTGACAGATGAAAATGAACCTCTGGAGAAGAGACCAAAACACTTAAAGAGAACTTAAAGAAACCTGCATCCTCCAGTTCATCTAGCCAAACTGTGAAGTGCATGAAAAGCAATCAGACTAGATATGTGAATAATTCAATTCAATTCAATTCAATTTTATTTGTATAGCGCTGTTAACAATTGACAATTAATAAGATACTCATACCTGGATGTTTTTTTTTTTTTTTGCTGTTGTTGCATAATTTCTGAACAAGGTATATACAGTGGGTAAAGAAAAGAATCACCACCTTCAAAATGATCACATTTTGTTGCTTCGCCTGAAATGAAGACAGACACAATGTTTTGTTGTGTCCAGCTATATTTACACAGTGCAATTTTTAACATCCAAGTGAAAGATGTAACACCAAGATGTCAGAAATATATATATATTTGAACATCTAAACATTGCAATATTTGCCTCTTTGCAGAACTGCTTGAGTTGAGTTAAATTTGATGTGGACCATATATGGACTGCAGTCTTCAAGTCATTCCACACATTTTAAATGGATCGTTTTTCCCAAATCAAATAAGCTTAACATGTACTCAAACTGCAGAATTAAACTGTTTTATGAAGCTGATAGGTATTAATCGTAAACTTGAATATATAAGTGCAGTGCTCACTGGAGGGTGATTGTGCATTCTGAAAGGAACTGATTGTTATGTGTCTTGTAACCTTCATTTATTTTAACATCTTACTGCTACTCTTGACATCATGCATCACTGTAGCATTGTGGGACTGCCAGCAAACTTTTTAGTCAAAAGAAGTAATTACTACTCTTTCATACATGTCAAAAATTTTCATGCTTTACAGGTTAAATGAGCCTGAAGAGCCTTTATAATTATAAGAGATTATATAAATGATTCCATTTAATTACACATAACACATTCTTATTTCCTCAGGTCACAATAAATTACATCTCCAACCGGAAAGCAGATGAACGACTGGAGATCCCTCATAACCTTAACCAAGCATTCCTCAGAAGACCTTAATAAGTAACACTACAGTTATCCTGTGTGGCTCTCTCTCTCTCTCTCTCTCTCTCTCTCTCTATTTCTCTCTCATTGTCTCTACTGCTTTATCCTGTATTCAGAATCGCGGGAGACTTAGGGCACAAGGCAAGGTACACCCTGGACATGGTGCCGATCCATCCCAGGGCACACACACACACATACATTCACACACTATGGACAATTTGGGAGCGCTAATCTGCATGGACAGCTTTGGATTGAGGGAGGAAACCGGAGTACCCGGAGAAAATCCTCCAAGCACGGAAAAAAAAGCAAAATCCATGCACGCAGAAACGGGAATCCAGTCTGGCCGGGGATCGAACATGGATCATGGAGGTTGTGGCACTCATTCTTTCCTTTTTGTCTAATACTACAGGGAGGTTGTGGTTGGGTGCCCACTGAGGTTATTATGATGATTAATATGGAACAATCCTGCTCAAACATACTGCGGATGCTGGAATGGTATGATGAGCCAGAACCTGGATGACCTGAGCTATGTCAGCCTGTAATATAATGTTACAGCTGATGTAACTCTTTCATCAATGGCTCTTACAAATACTTTGCAGGACTTTTGTACCTGATATGAGACCATGAGTTCTGAGTGGCAATTAGCATTGTACTTCCCATATATCTTTGTTAACTGGAACACTTCAATATACCCCTCCTGAGTGGTTCACACACAAGCATTATCTGGCAGACCCAGGTACCGTCTGGTCTGTGGGCACGATGCTGTACAGCTGGTGTGTAGCTCTCTGTCTTTCAAAACCAGCAAGAAAAAAAATGCCCATCTGTGCTTCATCTATATGAATGCAAGGAACTGTAAATACTAAATAGCTGTGGTAAAAGAAACATTTTTAATGAATTTTATTTTATGCTACTACACCTCAGTTAAAATTTTTTTTTTTTTTAAAACTTGTTTGAATTCCATGGATGCTCGATTGGATTGAGATCTTAGAAATTTGAAGACCAGATAACCTTGAACTCTTTCCCTGTACACAACAGGCTCTGCGGCACTGTGTTCACTGTGAATACATTACAGTCAGCACTGACTTTTCCCAGCAATTTGTGCTACATTGGCTTTTCTGTGGGACCAGACCAGCACTGCTATATAATTGATAATCAATGTTGTTAGTGCTGTGGCTGATCAGTGAATGTGCTCTTTATTTCTTTACTGTAATTTAGAATAGGCAGCACAAGCAAGTGGACAGAAAACAGGGACTGCATCTGAAGCCTTCAAATACATTTGACTTTCAGTTAAATTATAAGCCAATCATTTGATTGAAAGTTTTTGTGTTACAGATGGTTTAATAGATGACCTATTTTTTTATCGTTTAATATTTAAGATCAGTTAATGCTGTCAATTTTTTATACAACAGTTCCACAAATACAATTTCTTATCAACAGATTATAATGTGTTAGTGCATTTAACCTGTTTTGATATTTTTTTTCATTTCCTACCAGAATTTAATAATGAGGATTTAATTTCCTATAAATAGAGTTATATCAGTTTGTATTATTTTCTAAATATATATAATAAATAAATACCTACAGGTTTTTAAAGGTGTTAGCACTTCAAAAAAATACAGTAACGTCTACGAACTGTCCAGATTTTTTTTTTTTTTTTTTTGTAAAAAAAACAAAAATTAAAAAACATTTTAAAATTTCTTTCCACTTCCACCCATCTTTCCTCAAATGCTGAGTTTTCGGGGAGGCAGGAGGGGCACTGCCCCCTAGCGGCTACAATATTTCACTACACTAAGTCTAAGATTGGTCCAAACATTTGTTCTACATGTATTTATTACGTGTGGGGAAAAAAGAAAACATTAACGTCCTTAATTCAGCGTCCTTTTTCCTTTGCCGATTTTTCATTGTTGTAACTGATCGTCACCTTACCTTGGTGTGGCAGTACCACTGTTGGCCGCTAGAGCTCCCTGCACTGATTCAAAGTAAAATTTTATTTGTCACATACACAGTCATACACAGTACTATATGCAGTAAAATGCTTATATCCCCGCCCCTGACCTTAAAAAATCAATAAGAAATATATTATGGAATAAATTAAGAAATAAAGTCTAGAAAAAACTTATTTATAGAAAATATAGCTATAGAATATAAGAACAAAATATTTTATCCCAATTCAGAACAACATACTCTCCGTACTGATCCCCATTCAGAACAACAGTGGCTCTACTGTAGTGGTGTAACTAATCATTTCTACAAATTACTATTCAAAGTCATCTTATCATTTAATACACTTAAAAATATACACAGTCACTTGGCACCATGTTTGTCTTTGAACTTTATAGTTACTTCATCTATCCATCTAGGAACCTCTGGGATTCCAACTAGGGACCATAAACGCCAACGGTGTCCATTGTATTTATTCCAATTCTCACAACCGTGGCAGAATATCCAGTCAACATTTACACATGTATACTTACACTACAGGCAATTTTGAAGCCAATTATCCTAATCTGCATCCCTTTGGACAGAGGAAACCCACCAAGCACAGAGGGAGAACATGCAAACTCCATGCACACAGACCCTGGGATGGGAATCAAACCTGGAACCTGGAGGTTTTCTATAAATATTTAGCAATAGCGAATATATACTGCAGCACTTACTTATCACAAAAAACAACTTACAAAAAAACATAAGATTTTTGCTGTTCCACTGAATTAAAATGTAAATCAAGCTACAGTACCAGTGTGATAAGATTTTGTAAGTTCAAATCCATAATCCAGTAGATGGTGCAATAGCACTTTACTAAACAGCATGCATTAGTGAGTTGAAAAGAGCAGTTAAAGGCGACACTTTCTGCTACATTATAAATGTTTTTAATGAGCTGTGTCCAGGCCACAAACCTGACAGTACTGCTATACTCAACAAAACAATATTATTTAAACAGCTTTATTAAATATTCATAAATTAACACACATGACTGACAGACTTCTCTTCTGCACTGTATCTTCGAAAATGTACTTGTTTTTAAAGGAGACTAGAAGAGAATTTCCCATTGGTGTTTGGATTTCAGTTTCCCTGCAGAAGTTACAGGTTCTCCAATGAACAACACAACAGATTCCTCAGGTATATTCCAAAGTGCTGGAAGTATCTCTTTCTGATGAAGGGATTGAAATGTAAAACCCACTCTATTTACTCATAAAAAAACACGCTTGAGGGGCCAGGGCTGTCCCAGTGACAGGAGGGGAACTCACACAAAAAAGGATTTAATGTTTTGCGTTTTAGTGTTATGACTGATCTGTGTATGTACCTAAAGGTCAGAAAAATCTTAACATAGGATCTCCAAAAGAGTTAGCCCCTTAACAAACACACTTGCAAATAGGTTGCCCTGTAAGACTAGTTGTCAGTGTCAGCATGTTATAGAGATGCAAACGAAATTACTGTAGCTTAATCCCATAATAGGTGTTTATGTTAGTTACACACTGTCCACCTGCTTGTCATTGCTTTAAGGGAGCTTCCACCATCCATGCCTCACTGATTATGGAGAAATAACTACACTCGAAGAATGTGTTTGTTTGAAGCACAATATACCTATTTGGCCAAAATATCTAACTAATATATTTATTAGTAGTAGTTTTAATATCAGTACTGCGGATAACACAGTAATGAGAGTAAAAACTAGCTTTATTTCTCTATATAATCCCCTGCTACACTAATACACTTATTCCAGTGTTTCACTAGTGCTTGGATACCATCAATGTACAGTAGAAAGTTTTCTCAGTACCCCAGAGCCATGATTGGACTGCCTGATATTCTGGCCTCACAGGAACTCTTTAATGGCTCAAACATGTGGAAATCACTTGGAGCAAGATCAGGACTATACAGGGATGTGGCAATATCTCCCAGCCAAGTGGTGTGGTGGGGTCATGCATTGTCCTTCACAAACAGAACAGCTTTGGCTATCAAACCAGGTCATTTTTTTTGTGAGAGTGCTCCACTCCCTGAATGTTCATGGAGACAGAACCATCTTGGGCAAGATTGTCATTTCTGTATGTATGGCCTTCATTAAAATGGTTGTACCGTTCAGATGTTTTACTGCAGCTAAAAGTCTGATCACCACACTGTGCTTCTGAAATACCAATCAGCTTTATGTCTTTATTCACAATGAATTTCATCAAAAGACTTGAATGCCCCTCATTGTACTTGAAAATGGCAGCGTTATTTAAATAGGTTAGAAATAGCCTGGGGTATAGTCAGTGCCTCGTTTTGTGCTGCAAACTTTAAATTACAAATCATCATTAATGCAAGGAATAAAACCTATAGAATAGCATTCCCAAATATACTAGCGATTCTGACCCATTCTGCCCTCTGGACCTGCCTGATCCATCCTCATGCTCTACTTCTGGTTGGAGTTCTCAGCTAATAGAGACGACTCACTCTTACTGAGGATGACCCCATATGCGCTGCTTAAAGATACAATTGATAACTAAAGATGAAATCATAATGTAAAATCACAGGTTTTACATCAAATACCCTCCCTGATGCAACCCATTCCATTTTATCCAGACTAGGGACCGGCACTACATTGTCTGGGAATTGAACACAGGCCATCCGAAATGGCAGGCGAGAATATGATAGCACATAGCACATGATTATAGAATGGATTTATTTATAATCACACTATTCTGTATCACACAAACAAAAATGCTCTACCTTTTGAGTCTAGTTCACCTTAAGATTTCTTTCCTTGTATCATCTCTTGGAGTTTCCCCTTGCCTTCAAAAAGCTATACATCTATATCTATCTATAAATGGAATTTCTGTAAAGCTGCTTTGCAACAATGTCCATTATTAAAGGCACTATACAAATAGAATGTAAATCTAAAGCAGAGATATAATCCTGAGTTGATTTTTATCATACACAGAACATTCTGTAGTGTTTTATGGCTATCAGCAATTGTTTGCCAAAAATTACATTCACAAGTAATTAAAGTACAACATACATTCATTTATGCAACAACAGTTGTAAACAGTCATTTTTCATTCTGTCTTCTAGTTAGACAACAAAGTAAAACACAATACAAAAGGAGTTTGTCATGTTGCCAGTGAGATGATGTTATCTGTTTCATACAACATCAAATGTCTATGGGTTAAAGCTACTAAAATGTATTTTTTGATACCTTTTTATTAATAAGAATTTTAAATACATATAGAAGTATGTAAATTATGCCAAAATCAAAGCAACATATAGATATCCATCAGCAGCTGTGTATGTTCTTGACCCATGCAAAATGCAAACAGGGTGTGTGTGTTTGTGTCAATGCTCGACTTAGCCACAGTACATAGAAGAAACCACAGTCTGCAAGTGTGCAAACCCAGTCTGAAGGTGCAGGGTCACACACATACAGATGATACTATTTGTTTTAATATACACCAGAGGAGGTTCTGGGGTTGTGAGTCTCTGAGAGGCAGTCTGTCATTTTCAGCCAGACTGCTATGAAATGGATGTTCTGCTGATGGCGGTCGTTTTCCATGCTTTATGCTTGCATCAAGGTAAATTGTTTCGTACTTGACATTTCTTTGGCAGGCTGAGACTCATGCTTAGATGGTGTTGGTACTTTTAAATATAAAGAATAGGCCTTAAAATCTTCTCTTATCATTTTTTTTGCCCGTTGTGATCAATACAGTGACTGTGCTTAGTTCTTATTGACTTGTTGCAGTAAATGTAGGGTTTAATAACAATTCATACACTTCAAAAACAACTGCCACAGTGCCACATGAAAAACAAGTCTTTGTAAATCTGTAAAAATGGCATCATGCACTTAGAAGAACACAGCTTTGGTGCAGTATATATAGCAGCAGTATATGTGCAGTATAGCTGAAGAATGAAGGTAAGATGTGCTGTGCATGAACATTTAGTTGAGAAAACTTCTCTCCAAGATGGAATTTGTTAAAATATTTGAAAACACGACACTTTACAGAGGTGATACAAGCACTACCACCTTACCATCTAATGTTCAGTCTACTAGCCAAACTTAAAATTAACTGTATGTACTGTATGTATTTGCACCTTGATTATATTTTAATATTACTGTACATATGTAAAAACATCTATACCAAACCTAGCCATTTCAGTTGTTTTGTAACTTTATACTCCATATATATATCTCTTTTTCAGTAACGGTGATTCCCTTTCAGCTAAATTATATGTAGGTATAGTCATCATACAATATGTCTAATGTAAAACATTATGTCTTTACACGACTATGGCCTGTTTGTGCATGTACAGAAAGTCCTAAAAAAGTCCTAAACAAAACCCTTGAATCTCAGTATGTTTACACCAATGAAGCAATTGATCAACTGCTGCGAATAAATAACTCTTAGAACATTCACTGAAGCAATTTATATAAAAAATTGTTAAATGACACAAGAGTGTCGCACTACTTAATAGTGCGCGGTATTTCTTTATGAAGCATTTCTGTTATGATGTGTTACATGTTGTACCAAGATTGAAGAGTTTAGAGTAAAACATTATTCTTATTACATTACTCTTATTAAACATTTTAAACATTAGAGTGTATACACCCACTGAAATATGAAATATATATATTTTTATATTTAATATAAATTTTATTTATATTGTTCTTAACAAATATTCAGACATTACACTTTACTCCACTGTGCATCGTTCTTTGAACTCTCTAACCATTTTAATTTAATACAAAATTAAAATGGTTAGAGAGTCACACACACACACACACACACACACACACACACACACACACACACACACACACACACACACACACACACACACACACACACAAACCAAACATTCATTACAGATGCCTTTTCACTAACTTTGAACTTAAAAAGTTAAACTAAGTTGTCTTTGCTGTTTTCAGGGTGACTTCTGTAAACTTTACATTTGATCGTAGGGTTCAAGTTGGCATGCGTCAGATCCATATTTTATTGCGGCAACACTTAAATGATTATTTTTTTTAATGCATGGTTAACATCTTATATACACTAGTGATATTTATTTACTAAATATACAAATCTAAAAACAAAGTAATACAAGATGAAAAAAAGAAAAAAAAAAGAAATCCAGATTTTAGAGGGAACGCACTCTGATTCCTTTAGGTTATTTATTTATTTTTTTACATTCATTTTTTACGTACATACATCATTTGGAAATTAAAAGCACCCAAATTCTCTCTCCTACTTGTTATGTTTTACAATTTCTATTTTAAATTATGATTTATTTTTACGCTGATGTGCATCAACTCTAACTACCAATATGACGCGCAGATGTACAGTATGTAACAATGTAAAATTGCTAATTCTATGTTTTATTTGCCTTAACACTCTAAGACTTCAGTTTTTAAAATATTAATTTAAAAGCTTTTCTAATTAATATTAATAAACACGTTTAGCAAAAAACATCCTATTAGTATTTTCAGTATTTTCAGTATTACAACTTGCTTTTAAAAATGTGATAAAAAATTTATAATTTTATTTTATTTATTTATACAAATTTTTTTATTTTGGTTGCAGGTATTTACTCGAAAGAAAGTGTGACTGTTGCCAGCAGAAGTAACAAGCACGTGGAGAAACAGAGTAAGTAGTATAATTGCTAAAATCAGCACTGTAGAATTGACATATTTAACACTGACAAGACACTACTGAGCATACAGACAATAACAGAAACATTCACACTGCTGTAATCCAGCTGTGTTAATCCAGGATTTGCACTAATTATAAAGGACCATGTGTAAATTGTCTTGACAAAATATCACAGCATTAATTAATTACATTAAATTAATGATTACACCCCATTCAGCTTCTTCTTTTGCAATAACATCCACATTCGCTTATATTGCACATCTGACTTTGAGGCTCTGCATCCAGCCAGAAACCATGAATTGTTACTTTGAATGCTACAAACCTTCTCTAAAAAAAGAAAAGATAAGTTTTCCTCAGTGTCCCCCATGACATTTCCACAGGAAGTGACTCACGGGATGTGGCTGTGTTGCAGTTTATGTCTTGCAGCACAGCATACACAACTCCATTGTATCAGCATCAACAAAATACTTTTACCTTCTTTATTAAAACTGAAAGTAACTGAAGATCACAGCCAATAATCATTCGTATCTTTTCATACATTTCTGTAAATAATCTCATACCATTAAATATATATAAAATATTTTAAAATGTAAGAATATTAATTAGTATTTTATATATACACGCACACACACAAGTATATATAGATATGGTATTATGTATATTATATATAATTATCATAATATTATAATATATGTCAATATATAACATATAGTACTAACCATACAAAATCATCGTGAAATGTCAAATTTTGAAGAACAGCTTTATGAAAAATATATAAGCTTAATTAAATCAACTTGGAGCCATCAAAACAAAACATGTGCATTTAAACATGCAATTGTCAAAACTATCATTTAATCCTTCCCATGGCTTCCCATGATTATAAGAGTACAATAAAAAATTAATCATCAATTAATTATTATGGCATTTAAAAATCTATCACCCAATCTTTTCACCCAAGCATGTATGTGAAGCCACAAAGTCTAATGAAAAAAAAAAACAGAGCCTCTTCTGTAAATTTAAAATGAAATTACACAACTTGGGTAAAGTGCTCATCTTTTATAATCACTAAAGGAGTCAGTTATTTCGAAAACTTCCATATTAAACTGAGGATTTGTGCATATGTATCATACAGTACCTTCAGTTCTCTTCTTTTTGAAATATGTTAAAAGCTGTGCTCGAACTGGTCTCTACAATTATGCAAACTTGCTTGAACTTGCGTGTAGCGCGTTACAATACTGAATTCTGATTGGCTAATCACCATATTTGTTCATATGTAGAGAGTTTTAAATATTTAATGTTCATGACAAATATTACATATATCAGCTATACATATTTAATATACAGGATTATTAATCTAAAGGGGATGGTAAGGGGGATGGTGGTTTTACAGAAGGGATGGTTTTTTGTATTTTTTTTCAACGGGAGGATGCCATCCCCCTGCATCCCCCTCAAATCGAGCCCTGTATACAAGGTAAACCAGGAGTGATTGTAGTACTGAAAAGTCCAAAATCCTGTGCAAAAAAGAAACAAAAATGTTAAGGTTAAGGTTATCCTAGTGTGTTGAAAGAAGCAACGTACACTGATTTCCGCATCTGTGAGTGTATGCTAGCAGTAATATAAATCTCCTGAAAACAACCAGTGGAATGATTAACAAACAAATGTACAAACAAACAAACAAACAATTTCAGTACAACAAACACTTTAATTAAAACATAAACAGACCAGTGATTTTGACATCAAATGACAGTTTTTTTGACATTTAAAATTGTAAAAATATGAATTTTTATTTTATATGCACAAAGGTGGCATGGTGGTGTGTTGGTTAGCACCTCCAGGGTCCGGGTCCAATTCCCAACCAGGTTCAATTCCCGTCTCTGTGTGCATGGAGTTTACATGTTCTCCCCGTGCTTGGTGGGTTTCCTCCCACAGTTCAAAGACATGTAAGTTAGGTTAATTGGCATTCCCAAATTGGCCGTAGTGTGTGAATGAGTGTGTGCCCTGTGATGGATTGGCACTCTGTCCAGGGTGTACCCCGCCTTGTGCCCCAAGAATCCTGGGATAAGCTCCAGGCTCCCTGTGACTCTGAATACAGGATTAAGCGCTATAGATGATGAGTGAGTGAGAGTGATATACACACACACATATAGTATTATGTATATTATATATAATTATCATAATATTATAATATATGTCAATATATAACATATTATATAATAATAATAATATATTTCGAGTTACATAAATTCAAAACTAATACCTTCACTGTATCTTAAGTACTTTGTTATATTTTCATTCCATGTATCTCTTCCAATTAAAACTACTTTTTTCCTGCTATTGAGCTAACAATTCAGCCAGGCCCATTTATGTTAACTTAATGCCCTGTATTTAAAACACCAGGACTGGATATCATTCTCACTTCCTTTTCAAATGTTATTATTGTTTATTTATTTATTGTTTATTTATATTATATTATAAGAAAATGCCAATTTAAATGAATGAGAGCATTGTGACCGGATTTTATTTATAATAAAAATATATATATATTCTTACATGTAATATCAGTTAAAATAATTTTTGGTTTCAAATGCTTTGAGCTTTAGCCTGATTGCTTTCATTTTTATTGAAAGCATTATTTTCAGGTTAATTTTCACACGTTAACCATATATTCAATTTATATCGTGGTCATTTTCTTATCATGGCGTAGTAATGTATAGCAAGCAATAATTGATTAATAGTAGCTGCCACAAGAGACCATTTTATTTACTTTTTCCTCCAGGCTCTGAAGGCGGACCACATACACCCAGCTTCTTAGAGAACTGCTCTGGACCTCTGTTAGCTCTTCTTGATGGCAGGTGGGTAAATGTAATCCTGACACTGCAGAGTAAAGAGACAAAGAAAAACATGGCCCAGCTCTGCAATGGCATCGGGTGTGGAGGAGACTTTGCTAAAAATGGTACAGCTTTCAGAAATACCTGCCTGTCTAACTGCACCATAATAAACTCCAACCTGTACAACTGCACTGAAACTGAACCTGGCAGCTGCTCCAGTGTTACTCAGTTAGTCTGTGGTGAGTTCTTTAACAACTAGTGGATTAGAATAAAAACTATTATAGATTTGTCTTTCTGACATTGGGCAATGTCTGTTTCTTAGCAAAACAGGCTGTGCGGCTGATTGGAGGCAGTGACAGGTGTGCCGGTCGTGTGGAGCTCTTTGCCCCTGAAGGCTGGGGCTCAGTGTGTGGTGATGGATGGAACGAAAAAGGAGGACATGTGGTGTGTGCCCAGTTGGGCTGTGGTACTGCTTCCCTTGCAGTGGGCAAGGCTGGGATGTTCGACCTAGGATCTGGTCCTATTTACATCAGCAAACTAAACTGCAGCGGGACAGAGAGTAATCTCTGGCAGTGCCCCATTGAGCTAGACAAAGGCCGAAACCTCTGTGGTCACAAAGAGGATGCTGTAGTGGTGTGCTCAGGTACTGATCAGGAATACCTTCAAAGAAACACAAATTCTCAGCTGAATGTCTATAAATATTTTTTTGTTAGTAGGTGGTAGACAATGGTGTAGCCATTTGTGTTTTGAGTGTTTTCAGCTTCACTGGCTGAAAATATTCTCAGCTTGCAACATCTACTGATTCAACCCTATTTACTCTCTAAGGTCTGCAAAATGATTTATGTAACAATTACTGTACTACTAATTTTGGAGTGCCAATGCCTAAAGAACGCTTGTCGTTAACCATTTGCATTTAAGCATAACATGCATTTCCTCTCAAACAGAAAGTTCCTTCATACTGACCACCACAATGAACACACTCATGCCAAATTTCACAAACGGGACAACAGGTGAAGACTACACTCTGTCACTTAATACAATAATACAGCAATAACATTTTTAAGAATAAAGAGAGCATGAATTTCCAAGCTCAGATCTGTGTTTAGATTAAGTTATACTGAAGAAGATCTAAGTCATGTCATGCTCTGGTTTCTTTTTAGAGACTGTAACAGAGATAGCTGCTGAGGACAGCAGAAGTGGGATTTCACCACCAATAATAGGTTGCATTGTTCTCTCTATCGCGCTGCTCTTACTGCTGTTTTCAAATGCTGCTCAGTGTGCATTCTACAAAATACAAAACGGCAAGTACACAAAACTTCCTCTAATCTCTTTGATGTCTTGGTTTGTGTTAGCAGGGTTTTATGATTGAGGTTAGAATAAAATTAAGTTTAACTTATTACTAGAGACATGTCTTTGTTTTGGCAGATTCGTTGAAAAATAATAACATCAATGAAAATTTTTTATTTGCTCTACTTGTTACACTGTTATATATTTTTGAAATTGTTTCGATTTAAATTCTGCAAAAATTAATGTACCTCCTTGAGCAGACTATATCAGTATAGATAGATATATAGATAGATAGATAGATAGATAGATAGATAGATAGATAGATAGATAGATAGATAGATAGATAGATAGATAGTTTGGAAAATTTCCATTTATTGTCTGTTTGTCCATCTGTCCAGCCAGATTCTGTCACAGCATCACTTAAAACTGGCTGGATATAATTTTATTAAACTTTTGTAGTACAGTACTTAGGTACTTGCTTGTAGTTAAATCCGCGCCTTAAATGAAAACAAAAGTGGAAGTTATATGCAAAACATAATCTTCATCTAATCTACTTTTTCAACTTTACTCATCTGTGATTCACACTCTGATTACCGAACAGGGAGTGTATTTGGCTGATGACGAAAGTACTACTTGGTGTAAACAATGAATAAACATAAACTTTTCTACATTTTCTTTTCCATTGATTGTAATACGATGAAATGACAGGAGATTCAAAAGTTCTCTGTGAACTAGGTACATTTTGTACAATTTCCTAATATTCCAGTTGAAACAAATACCATATAGTGTTACACCGATTTTTTTTTTTTTTTGCGAAATTACAGTTTAAAAAAATGAAGGGGTTCGTCTTTGTTACAGGCAGACATGTACATGGGCTTCAACCTGAAATAATAATTTCACTGATTAAATTAAAGCAGATCAGCTTATTTTTAGCTTTTGTAGTATTTCGACAAACTCTTTTCGCATTAACAACAGGTACATCAGCTATTTATGCATAGGCATTTCTTTCACTTTGGGTGTTGTAATATGGGGACATATGGTCACCTTTTGCTAGCACCTTAACGTAGACATTAAGGAGGTCTCAGCATCTTTTGTACATAAAATCACAAAAAATTGAAAACGATTTGGATTATTCTGAGTGATAAATGTAGCACGGCGTAGCCTCAATATGTATTTTTTCTCTCTATGACCCCTCTGAGGCTCTGAAACATGAATGAAGCTTGAAAACGGCTTGAAAAAGTATTTGCTTTTGAAAACGGCTTGAAAATAGCACACAGTATAACACAGTCTGTTAATTGCAGTTCATGGCGCTGATGATGCTGTGCTGCAGAATACTTTCATTTTGCCTTTTTGACTTTATGTAACTCTATGCATTTGCTCTAGCATGGTGATATATTACAACGAAGCAGAACAAGTCGTAAACAACAAGTTTACGCAAAGATGCAAAGGGAGAGTGTGGGAGTAAAAAGTTGCAATCACTGGTGTGGTTTTACGGAAGGAACACGTTATGTAGTGCAACATCAAAGTATATTGAGATAAACAGTCTTGTAATATATTTGGCTTCAAAATATATAGATAGATGTATACATATATACACAATATATCTCCCAGCCCTAGTGAAAGGTCAAGAAAAAGTCCACCTACAGTACTAGAAGCACATAACAAGAATGACACTTTTAAAGTGGATTTAATCTCATGTTGTAACTACTGCAAATAACTACTAATGCCAGACGTTTTGCTTAAAATATTTGATGTTTATTATTTTGTAGTATTAAGCACAGAAGTAATAGTTTTCCCAGGGTTTCAAAATATAGCAGAGAAACATTATAAACATAAAAAATGGAGGTGTTTATTTTTTTAAATACACTACCAGTAAACCTTTTGAACACACCTTCTAAATCCATGGTTTTTCTTAATTGAAACTTTTTTTCTTCTTCTAAAATGTAAAACAACACTGAAGGCATCCAAAATATGCAACAATCTCATTTAAACAGTTGATATTGAGATGTGTCTGCTACTTATGTTCTGAAAGCCTTCATAATGGCTCTAATCTGAGGTGTTGTTAATTGGTTAAAAAACACTTAATTAGAAGGTGCATCCAAACCGTTAAATAGTACTGTACATCAGTCCTAATCTGTGGTTAGTAATCCTTAGTGGTTTCATTTTTTTTTAAGTTAGAGTTTTAAATAGATTTTTTATAAGGATGCTAATTTCTGATGTAGAACAGTGCAGAAATGATAATTAAAAAATCACAGGCTATTTCTTCAACAAAGCTGTATTTTTTTGTGTGTTTTATGATCCCTTATATGGCAGCAATTTGCAAATTATTCATTATTATTATTAAGATTTATGTTTAAAAATCTCTCTCTCATTGTCTATACCGCTTTATCCTGAATTCAGGGGGCCTGGAGCCTATCCCAGGAGACTGATGGCATGAGGCGGGGTACACCCTGGACAAGGTTCCAATCCATGGCAGTGCACAGTGTTAGCCTAGGTGCAAGGTGGCAGTGCTAGGCTATTTACATTTAATGTTGTGAAATGTCTACAAACCAACATAGAGAAATTCTAATCCATCCTTAGACTTTCCTGTAATAGAAGCTTGTAGTAAATAAACAAGCTTAGTTCTGACTGGTAATTTATGAATAATACGTTTTGTAATTTGACATTTGCTCCATATGGTGCTACAGGCAACAACTACACTATTCAACCCTGTTAAACATGAGCGGTACGTTTTTTCCCTTTAAAACCTAAAATAGGTTTTAGAAACCCTTTGTCCACATATTACATTATTGTATTATGTAAATGCAAAAGATCATTTTTAGATCCTTAGTGCTTGCGGCAAGAGTGATTCATTGAATACACTGGCGCACAACCATAGTGTTCCAGACAACATACGGTAGAAAATGAAAAGCTTTCATGCTGTCACTGCTGTGTAAGGTCTGTGGTTCTACAGGCTGTTTGGTCTCTGAAGCTCAGCCTCTATATTACTGAAATTGTGGTGCTTGCGAACCAACAAGAAAGAGTAGATGAAGCTTAATCAATTAAATTTGGGGAATTTACTGGGTGTCTTCTTAGGACCATGGAATTATTTTGATGTTAGATAGGGAAGAGCAGCTCTCTGACTTTTTTAAAACAAGGTAACCAATGCAATATGAACAAAAGTCATAGCTTGTGCAAACTAATTAATTAATAAGCAGGGTTGAAAATTGCATATTTACAATAATCATGTCATCAATTAAAAAAAAAAAAATAAATTCTACAGGAGGAACTGAAGCCAGGAGAGCATCACAAGCTTCACAACGAGACAATTCTGACACTTCAAGCGACTCTGATTACGAACGTTACCACATCCCTGAACCCCCACCATCTACTGCTGTGAATAACCGTGAGCGCATTCAATTTCGACTTAACTAGTCCAAAGGTCATGATTGATAAAATCAAAATTTTTAAAATACTAAGTCCTTAGTAATCCTTGACTTCTAAACATTTGTCATGTTTGTGAGAGATTCACAGAACAACCAGTAATAAATGTTTGGCCTGTGGACTCTCTTTTGTCTTTGTCAGACAAATCCACTCAATAAAAAGAATAATTTTATTCTTGTGGTCTTAGATAATACCCTTAGAGTTGGTGATTGCAATCAGGAGCAAGGAAGCATCTTCGAAGAAAGAAGTGCTGTGCAGTGTAAGTCAAGTTTTAAGACACCTTATAATTTTCCCCAAAATCATTAAAATCAGTTGACTGTGTTATTTTTCTTTTATTTATTATACTTGGTTAAAGCTCAACTTGATAACAGAAACAATTCTTTAGAAATAATGCCGGAAGTATTGGAACATCAACGTAATTTCTTTAGTTTTCACTAACACATTTGGGTTTGAGCTCAAAAGATGAATGAAAAGCAGATAAAAAATAATTTCAGCAAATAAATTCAGCATTCAGCACCTCATATTTACCTATAAATGTGAACACAGAACATAGGACCTTTTATTAGCAGACCACTCATCTTTATGTGTGGTCAGCCTTTCAGTTTACTTTGGTAGTGGTTAATCTTGTAGAGTCAAATATTTTTGTGGGCTTCTTGCTGCTGCTGAGGTGTTTGCATCTTGTGTTATGACCTCTTTATTTTTGCTCTCAATGTCTTTTTTAAACCCCTGCCATTTGGAGGGATAGCTCTCAAAAAGTATATCAATTTCTGTCCCCCATTCCCCACCCCCCGGCCTTTTTTCAGAACATTCCAAATTGCTGAGCAGGCTATGTCAAATCCTTGGGGATCTAATGTATTTTTTTTTTTTCAGCTTCAAAATGGCTTGGTTTTCTCTCACAAGCAAAACCCAGAGATCAGACCAAATGTAGACATTCAGAGCTATAAAATGTTCAAAGCTATTTTGAAATGTTTAAATTACTAATGATACATGTCAAACACATGCTGCTATATGTTTGATCAATCAATAATGGGTGGGTTAAATTTTTTTTCTTATACTGATGTGAATATCTTAGCATTACGCAGAGCAAAAACAATCAAATTGGTCTCGCTGTTCCAATAATTTTAGACGGCATTATAAAATGTAGGTTCAAGTGTCCAGTGTTCATTACTGATGACTATTTCCACTGTGTATAGGTCATGCCCATGATTCAGACAGCACATCCTCAGGGGAGTGTTATGAAAGAATTGAAACGGAGAACCTTTTGAATCCAGGTGTGTTGATAAAACTGTTAGCGGTCCCTTTTTATCACAATTTGTTGTTTTAGGCAATACAGATGATCTCTGTTTTTTTTGTGTTTTTTTTAAAGATGTTAACCAGTTTTACCCTGGGCAGTGCATACAGATGACACCTTTGCAAAATATCAGTAAACCAGCTAAGAGTAAGTGAAACTAATTTTTTCCCCATAAGATAATATGGTCAAAATGCTTTGTAAATTGAAGCAAAACTCCCTACATTTTCTTCTGCAGCAGAGGACTCATTTGATTCAGACAGCACATCTTCAGGAGAATGCTATGAAAACACAGAAGTGAATGTTGAACCTTGTCTCCAGACACGTGAGCTTTATTTAACTAAACACATCAATTACTGTAACTGTATTTGTATATAAAACAAATCAACAACTTCATCCATCTCCACTTTTCTGTCTTAAAGGGGAGGGAGACCAGTTACTTCCTGGGCAGCCCCCACTGAGCCACCCCAAACCTCAGATGGCAGGAAACAGCAGTGTTTCCCAGCCACACTCTCCTGTTCAAGGTACTACTGATTCATGGTCATACTATCTGATATTACCAAAAAGAGGATAGGTTCCCTGTTGAGTCTGGTTCCACTCAAAGGTTCTTCTTATCGTCATCTCCAGGGAATTTCTCCTTGCCACCTTCGTCCTCAGCTTGCTCATCAGAGACAAATTATATTGTCTATACGTCTTTCGTACGTTTTAATTTATTAACATTTTTATTTTGTAAAGCTGCTTTGTGACAATGACTATGGTTAAAATGGCTGAACAAATAAAATAAAATTGGACTGAATTCAATTTAAATACTCCCATGTGCAGCAAACCAAAGAACACCACACTTACGGTGCTCATGTTGTTTGGCAGCATCATGGTATGAGGGACTTTAATAAGATATAAGGAATAATGAATGCAGGATAGACTGCTTCTGTTAGACTGAAACTGAAAATGAATAAAAACCTTTTTGGGCAATTTTAGGTATGAAAAACAGGTATGTTTTCTTCTGCTGATTTGAGCTCTCATATTCAAAATAATTCCATTAAGAAGTCTATGGGTTTGTTGTCTGAAGATTGATTGTACACCCATGGCCAAAAGTTTTGCAAATTACACAGATATTAATTTTTAAAACGTCTGCTGCTTCAAGGTCTTTAGATCTTTTTGTCTGAAGTAAAATTACAAGCATTTATTAAGTGTCAAATGCTTTTATTGAGAATTACATTAAGTTTATGCAAAGTGTCAATGTATGCAGTATTGACCCTTTTTCCCCCCCAAGACCCGTATTTTTTAAAGGCCTCTGCAATTCACCCTGGCATTCATGCTGTCTTTCTGGGCCATATCCTGAGAGCCAATTCTTGCATAATCTGTGCTTGGAGTTTGTGGGGTTTTCTTTGTCCACTTAGCTTTAAAGGATTGACCAGAAGTTCTCAATGGGATTAAGGTCTGGGGAGTTTCCTGACCATGAACACAAAAATTTTTGTTTTGTTGCCCTAGTCCACCTAGCTATCACTTTTGCCTTATGGCCGGTGCTCCATCATGCTGGAAAACATTGTTTATCACCAAGCTGATCTTGGATGGTTGGAAGAATCTGCTCTCAGATGATGTTTTTGTACCACTGTTTATTCATGGCTGTGTTCTTAGGCAAAATTGTGAGTGAGACTACTCTTTTGGCTAAGACGAAACCCCACATTTGACTGGTCTCAGGATGCGTTACTGTTGGCAGTGGACTGATGGCAGTGTCCCTGTGTCTGACAATGAATGTTTAACAATTTACTCAAAGACTAAATTGTACGCACCACACTGGTATAATCCTGACACATAGCAGTAGCGGTATTGGGCTCTGCCTGGACATTTAGATCAAAAGCAATGAGAACATTGGACAGTATACAGAAATCAATAAATGATAATGAAATTGCTTACATTTAAATTCAGACATTGGTCTATTTTATAAAATTAATGCACACCCTGAATATAAATGAAAAAAATAAAAAATACAGACTGGGATGAGCTAAGAGAGACTTTTAAATTTGATTTAAGTTATACCTATACAAATCTACTGAGATTTATAGATAAAGACTTTTAAATGTTTCCCTTATCTATTGTCCCTTCAACAACTGTATATTGTGTATTAAGCAAAATAGATTGATGCCTTTTTATTATTTTTATTATTAAAGATGTTACCCAGTTTTCTCCTGAGCACCATGTACAGATGACACCTTTCCACAATGGCTGTAAACCAGCCCAAATTGACTGTAAGTAAACTGTTTTTTTTTTTTTATTCAGTGATAACACTACTGAAAACCTGATTCACTGAAGTGAAACTTTCTGCTTTAGCAGCAGACTCATTTGATTCAGACAGCACATCCTCTGGGGAATGCTACGAAAACATAGAAACGAATCCTGAACTTTGTCTTCAGCCATGTGAGCAAAGATTTTTACTAAAGACTAAAAATTTACCTTACTTTACATTTTATCTTCAATTAAAATTAATAAGCTAAGAAAATATTCCAGCTTATAACTTTTTACCTCTTCTTGTTTTGGTGTTAAAGTGGAGGGAGATCCATCACTTCCTGAGCAACCCCCCTTGAGTCAACCCAAACCTCAGCTAGCAGGAAACAGCAGTGTTTCCCAGCCATACTCTCCTCATCAAGGTACTACTCCCATGTGCATTAACATCTCTACTTAAAGTTCTGTCTTTCTTGACTGACTCAGTCCCAGATAATGGCTCATGCACGTATTATTTACCAAACAAACAAACAAACAAACAAACACATTTAAAACAAGCACAATCTACTAAATTAAATCTCCACCAACTGGAACACCCATCCTCCCACTCTTAAAATCAAAATCATGCAGACACAGGACTAAGGCTTTATTTAATGTTCAAACATCAGGAGAAAAATGTGATCTTAGTAACTCTGAGTGTGGCATGCATGTTGATGCTGGATAGCCTGTTTTTTTTGTATTTTCACACATACTAGGCTATACAATTTACACAAAATTTTGCAATAAATGTTCAGTTGCAGCTCTGTGTATTAAAATGCAATATTATTGAGACATGTCTCACAAGCCTGACCAGATTGGCCAGTATAAATGGGAATCACGAGGGACCAGCTAATACAATAATCATGATACCTAGGTACCCATTCAATTTGTATTGTGATTCTATAATTCTATAATAAGTATAACAATTTTATTCATTTTAATATTTATTTCAATTACAATTCTCAACAAACTCAAGAAATAATTTGCTCCTCCTTCACAGGATGCCGTGTGAATAGCCAATGTGTGAATAGTTTAGAGTGAACCACCTGTATAATTATAGAGGGACTACAACATATTAAACAAAAATTATTTAAATATTATTACGTGAATTGCCAAACAAAAAATATTGATAAGTAACAATAATTTTGTTCTTCCATCTCTACTGGTCAGGCAATGTTAGCAGTAAAGCATTACAGAACAGTCAAGGTATGAACTACAGTCCAACAGAAGAAGAGCACATTGCATTCCTATTCTATCAGCAAAAAAGAAAAGTGGACAGAGGACAATTGGAAAATCATCATATAGGCTTTTTAACTTTCCAAGTGTACAGTTTTGTTGAGAATCCAGAAATGCTTTTTGGGTCACCGTGCTGGTAAAGAGTTGTTATTCGAGTTACTGTCTTCCAGTTAGCTAATACACAGCCAGGCTATTCTTTTCTGGCCTCTCTCTCCAAGAAAATGTTTCCTTAAGGTTACTATCTGCTTATTAAATGCATGTATTTTGCATGGATTAATGCAGTTGCTTTCCTTTCTCTGTAGATGACGAGAGCACATCATCTGAGGACGCTTATGAAAATGTTGCAGAAATAGAGGACACTGGATCTTCTGACAATGACTATGATGATGTTGCTAACTGGTGAACGCTGAAGCTGCTACTCTGATCAAAAGTGTTCTCCAAGAAATGTGTGCTACCATATTTATTTAACATATAGATGTAATAATTTAAAATAAAGCATTTCAGATTGTCTATGTACATTTTTCAATGGTCTCTTTTGAAACAAATAAAAGTATTTATGACATTCTACAACAGACATTTAAAACACACAAACAGATTTGAAACACATTAAGCATCTAATAAATTATGGGAAGACTGTACAGTCAAAAACTGGATTTCATCACAAAGGCATTCAAAGAGCAGATGAGAGACCTTTGAATTGCCACTTGAGTTTAATTTATTTAACTTATTTCTGTCATTGATTAATTCCTCTTTCAGCTGCTTTACAGATTTGCCTACAACTAGTCTAGACAAAAGAAACAACAAACAAAAGAAACAAACGAACACCAAAAACCCACATTGTGTTCCTTAATTCTTTTAAATATACAAAGTTCTGAAAATGTTACAGGATCCTACATCACTGACAAACTGCAATGCGTCTCCTATGTGCATGAATATCTTTCTTTTTACCACCATACATCGACTCCCAAAATTTCCAGTGACTGTCTATACTAAGAAACAATATCGAAAGAAAATGGCCAGCATCTTCTTTTAAATGTAGAGCATGTCCAGATAGAGTTTTTAAATTCTTTCAGAATAGCGGCAGCTTGGAATTCAGGTGCAAATATCAGCATGCTGTGTGTTGGCCACAAACCCACTTGAGCTTAGGAATGTTTCTGAGTTCAGACAGTGTGAAGGCAGAATGCCAGCTACACTGGCAGGCGTATGCCCGGGCACCTTGCATTCTCTTTAGCTTCACTCGCAACTTATTACAGTCCGGCATGTTGTTTCTACAAAGCACAACATAAAGTTTTGCAAGTATATAAACACACACAGACACAAAAACATCTCTGCAATCAAACCTGTAACATTTCCATGCATATCATTTGACAGTTAGAATGGACATTAACATTAAACCTAAATGCAGTAATACTAAGCATATTCAATGTGGTGAAAAATCTTTATGTAATCGATGTACAATAAAAAAAATAATGTGCTGTGAAGGGCTAAAATAATAATAAGTAATTAGAGATAAAAATGTATACCTTTAGCCACTAATGGCATGATAGTCATCAGCAGTAAGGCTACCTATAACCATGTATCTTGAACTTATTCGCTTGTTGTACCTGATGCAATTCAACTTGAAACTGCTTCTTGTTCTGACCAGTTTATAATGAGTTTATACTGAAAAGCATGGACTTTAAGTGCTATTTTACACTATATGCAGTATGTATTCAGTCGTACAGTACACTGGTGCAGTGCAATTGCATCATTACATTGTTTCTAACCCAGCTGTGCACTTGCTTCATCACAGAAGTTTTAACCCAGCTGTGCACATTAAGCAATTATGCATACCAGAGGCATGTACAAAATACACCACCACAATGTCTGGTGTGGGTAAATACATTGCATCGGAAAAATCCACTCCTTTGGCCCCATCATTTATGCACTAGTTCTGTCTAAATATATCAATGCAAAAAGTGTATAATGGAATAGTTACAGCAGCTGTAAACCATAAAGATATGAAAATAAAACTGTTTGATGGTGGAAGAAATTGAGCAACCAGACATTAAGCCAAGGATAAGGAAATGTCAGAGTCATATGGAAAATATATTCATCAGACTTGTTGCATTCTGTATTTTCTTTTCATGTCAAAAAGGGGTCCTTCTGTCGCATTCTGTTACCTTATTGCCACACTTATTTTCTGCCTCATTTGCAGTCAAACACCTGATAACCCAACGTTTATAGAATAATATACTATCTAGACAAAGCTTATCTGTGCTTAAGCACTTCAGCGTGTACCATTACTGCCCTCTTCTGGCTAAAGTGTACTACTACAAGACCATACCTGAAAAACAGATAATCACAGGATGAGTGCCACTCCTGGTCATCAAATATGACGACACGAAAGTCACAAGATGTACATCTTAGTTGGTCACAAACCCTGCAAAAATAGGTAATGTGAATAATATTGTACTTGCTCTCTGTCTAATTATAAACTTTCCAATATAAATGTTGTGCATTTTAGGATTCATTTTAGGATTCCAAGTTCTAGGAAAAAAAACAAAAAACAAATATGAACATCACTACTCAACAAACAATTACAACAAATGGAGAGGGCAAAGCAGAATCAAGCTTACAGTCTGGTCCTCATGAGTAGGCACACACTGCAGTGTGTCATAAAAAATGTAACACTCACCTTTGCGTAACACTTGTTCCTACACCATGTGCTATGGAGCTTCCACCCAAATACACTGGGCAACACCTATTTACAGACACAAAAGCAGAATTATAATAAGAATTGATCAGAATTTCATAAGTTCATATCTAACATATAACTACATGGAACATTTTAGTCCTTCAATTATTGAGGTTAACAGCTAATACTTTAGCTTCCCAGTGCCATTTAAATGAATAAATCCCTACACAGACTTGATGATCGTCCACCAACAATTAGGGTTAATGTACTATCAAGCCAATGCGGTGCTATCCACACAAAAACTTTGAGGAGCGTTGACTACACAGAATAACAGAAAACAATTATGAGAATACACTAATGCACTTATCCCAGCATCTCACTAGTGCTTGGATACCGTCAAGGCAGAAAGTTTTCTTAGTATGCCAGGCTCTGTCTGCCTGCTTCACGTCTAAAACGCTGGCTTTCCAGGAACTCCTTTAATGCCCCAAACATGTATCTCGCTGAATGCTCATGGAATGACCGCAGTCGGCTTTGAATCATCTCGGCTAGCATCATGATTCATGGAAATTAACACCATTGTAGTTCATTTGCACCATTCAAATGTTTTAGTGCGGTTAAGAGGGTTAGTCACGATTTTCCAACTTCATTCACAAGAAATTTTAAAGTCCCAGTTAAATCTGAACACGCGTTATATAGTGCACTTACTTCTTACTTAAAGCTGTTTGAGGACAAAATTCCTTAGCCTTTGATAAAACAGGTCTCTGTGAATAGGAAAAAAAAATGTAGACAGACAGTGTGCATGGAAGAGCTGATGTTCTCTAGCTATGCACTAAAACCCTCACCATACTTACATGTGAGCTGGAGGTTGGATAATCGTCATCTAATATTTCCTGAAGGACAGCGTCTATGTTATTGTCAATTTCTTCAAATCTGTGTGGATTTGAAATAATGGCAATAAATTAACACTTTGGTTTAATGTTTTATACACACACTGAAAGTTGCATGATGCAATCACGATAAAAATGGACCAAAATCTCGAAGCAATATCATGTGGAATCTGTGTCAAGAATAAACAAGACTTTTAGACGCAAAGTGTTGTCTTGCCCAGTCTCAGTTAGTATAGTGTTCCTGAAAAAAGTAATTGGTGAGTGTCTATGGGTCATTCTGCAGAAAAGGTGGAATTTGGGTCATAAAAATCTCCTGAATTGTCTTCTTCTTTCACATCAAGAACTTACTTTTAAACTTTTTAGCGCTTAATGCATTTTTTTTTTTATACATTCAATAACCGGTCCTACTTCTGTTCCAGGTAACACCAATGACGATAACACCAATAACAATTTAGAGAAATCATAGCTATCTACAAAATGGCTTCCATGCACGAGACCACATGGTTTTCAATTATGTCAAAATCAATTAATTGTTAGATGGACAGTTGTCAGTTTTTATGTCTAATTTTTGGCAGTTGTAATAATAAAATGAGTAACATAAACGGTGGACTTAAACGCTTTGCATAAAATTTCTAAATAAATGATGACATTTCTAAATAAATGAAAAGTGACACCTGACATACCTTTAGCATTTGTCCAGTGTTGTCCTCTGAAGCAGGAACTATTTCAAATTGTCCAAAGAATTTCAAAATAAAACTTTTTATTGACAGCAAACAATGAGTTTGAGGTGACTGATATTTATTTCATATTAATCATTATTGTTCCATGATTTTAGTGTTTAACTGTAAGATACTGATGTTATTGTAAGTTAGATTTACTTCCAGAAACAAATATTAGATTAAAAGTATATGGTCCCACTTTAATGTATGATCACAGTGACAAGACATTTCCTTGAATTTGGACTTTTTAAAATAATGCTAAAATTAAATATTTAACATCAAGAACTAAGAAAATGTATTTCATGATTGAAAGTACTATATTTTCTGAAGATATACAAGTAATGTCTATTATGTTCATCAAAACTGAGTGACAGAACTTTCGACCATTTTTGTACAATGACCCATATAACACTAACATCTTAGTATGTGTTGCAGTGAGGGATATGTACTGTACATGGAACTGCAGAGATCTCACTGCTGGATTGAGGACCTGCTAAAAGTTGGGTTAAAGCTAGTAATCGTCCACTTATTTGCTAGAATTACTGCAAATGATCAATAAGTGAGTTAGGCGAAATGTTACCTGGCTGCAGAATAACAGGAAAACAAACTAGACATAGTAAGAGCTAACGCTATAGCAAATGAAGAACCTTGCTGTGTCATTCTTACATTAAGTCAGGAGGCTGTATATGGCGTTATCGCTCAGAACTGTGGCAGGAATATAACGCCATAGCTGTATGGGCTACGTGTTTCGGTTGTGTGGATAACCATAGTTATATGACTACGTACAGTACGGTACTACCGCTATAACAGCTCGCACTTGCGGACTGGAGGTCGCTAATATACCTGTGCACGGAGTCAGTATCCCTCTGTATCATGTGCTTGTCTTGCTCGGCTTTAACCGCGCATGAAGGACGATGCGACTGTGAAATCTCTCGACAAAACTTCGCTTCTACCTCGTCTAACAAGGAGTCCAAACTGTCCGCCATGTTTGAGGTTGTGTTCCAATCCCTCAGCGTATGCTCCCTTCTAGTGAGGGTCGACTCGTGAGTGAATCTGAACAGATTCTTTTTTAATGAATCGTCGAGAGAGCCAGTTCACTTATAAATATCAAGCATATTTATAATTATAAAATAAGCATTTGAAAAATACCTTCAGTATCGCTCCTTTATACACTAAGGATTATAGTGTACACCTCAGATATATCACTGAAAGAGCTGCTCAGAGAGTCATTCTTCAGCAATGATGCTAGCTTAGTCACTATCTTCCCTTCTCCCACCTGTACACCTTGATTGTGTATTCGCTGCCTCATTGAAATGTACAGTATAGTTTCTGTGCGTGGAGCCGTTTTCACTCGTTGAACAGGTTACTTAAGAACAGATCATGTTTGTTAACGCGTTCAGAGTGTACGCTGTTACCCTTAAGTCACGAAGGGACATCATGCAAAAAGTATTTTCGTTGTCGGCAGGATTGGAACCTGCGCGGGGAGACCCCAATGGATTTCTAGTCCATCGCCTTAACCACTCGGCCACGACAACCCGATAGCAAGTGGTTAAATAAACACTAACAAGTTCCTGTTCTCCAACGAAATTATCACATTTCCTAACAAAGTGTGACACTGGTAATTCAAAATATTAAATATAATCAATCGGTTTAAACGACGACGTCACGCGAATCTGCCAGTTATTGTTACACTACAGTACAATTAATTTAATATTTGGAAAAAATGAAATTTAACAGTGATGTGTTACATGATATTTAAAACAAATATGAATGAATAAAACACGTTAGCTTGTCAGTATACCGTGAAACAAATACTGAACTAGTTTCTCAGGAAGCTTTGCTGACTACAAACATGGCCAACAAGGACTACAACACCCATCCTGCTTGTACACGATCACGTTCACCGGAGCGCTGACTGAACACGCCTGGTCTTAATTCCCACCTACTATATAAGCTGAGACTAAAACTTCCAAAAGTATTAACGTCCCTAGAACCTTTCCACGTTTTGTCATGTATCAACCACAACCGTAACATTATTTTATTGGGATTTTATGTGATGGGCCAACAGAAAGTGGGACATAATTGTGAAGTAAAAGGAAAATGAAAAATTACGCTCTCTCTCTCTCTCTCTCTCTCTCTCTCTCTCTCCAAATAAATATCTGAAAAGAAAAGCGTGGCATGTATTTGTACTGTCCCCATCTGGAAGGGAACTTTTTGTCCATTGTTCTATTTATCATCATTCTAACACATGAATATGCCTTGATCTCAACCATTGCATTGTAGCTCTGGCTGTATGTTTAAGGTCATTGTCCTGCTGGAAGGTAAATCTCCGCCCCAGTCTTAAGTATTTGGCTCCATCAATCTTCAAGCCCCATAACATGAAGCAACCACCACCATGATTTATGGTGGGGATGGTGTATTCAGAGTGATATGCATGTGATTCTGCATTTAGGACAAAAAGTTACATTTTGGTCTATTTGACACAGGGCTTTTGAGGGCTTACTTCACATTAATGGCTTTTTTCTTGCCACTCTTACATAGAGGCCAGATTTGTGAAGTGTACGACTAATAGTTATCCTGTGGACAGATTCAGCCACCTGAGCTTGAATATCTGCAGCTCCTCCAGCATAACCAGCCAAGAGGTCAGTGGTATCTCTGCAGCTCCTCCAGAGTTACCACAGGTCTCTTGGCTGTTTCTATACTTAACGCTCCGATTACCCTGCCAGTTTAGATGGACGGCTATGTTTTGGTAGATTTGCAATTGTGTCATTTCCATTTACGAATAATGAATTGAACAGCGCACCATAAGATGTTCAAAGCTTGGGATATTTTAAACGGTGCTTTAAATGTCTCCACAACTTTATCACTGACCTGTCTGGTGTGTTTCTTGGGCTTCATGGTGCTGTTTTTTGCTAATGTTCTCTACCAAACCTCTGAGGGCTTCACAGAACCGCTGTATTTATACTGAGATTAAATTACACATTGGTGGACGTTATTTACTAATTAGGTGACTTCTGAAGGCAACCGGTTCCACTGGATTTTACTTTGGGGCATCAGAGTAAAGGAGGCTAAATACAAATGCACGCCACACTTTTATTTTTTTTTAGATCTTTATTTGTAATTTTTTAAAAAACCATTTATGAATACTTCTGTAGGCCACTGTGATGTTTGGCATGCCCCTGTTCGGCATCACCAAGACTTTGAGTTGTGGTTTTGCTGTTTGTGATCATGCATTTTTGGGGACAATGGGTTGAATGTAAATATGGTTATCATAAGCTAAGTTATGATATTAAATAGTTTAATAAAACTTGTGTAGGTGGTGGTTGCCAGAAATAATTCTATAAAATGTTTTTAAATGTATCCTGGAAAATGCATTGTTTTTTCATTGGTTGTGCTTGAATGGTTTTATAATGTTTTAACAGTGTTCTTACAAAATTAACTGGATATATTGGCAGACATAGATAAAATATAAACATTTATTTCCTTACTCTGCTGAGCAGACAGGGTCTCAGACAACTGAGAGCCAGACGAGTAGTTCCAGTGCTAGAAGCCAGCAGCCAGAAGAAGACCAGGTGAGTAACCTGTAAAGAATCTGTTCCACAGACCTGATCAGCATCACATAAAGCTCCAGCTTTGTGGGGCATTATTGTGTTTTATTCATTTACTTGCTCTCTATACAGAAAGGAGGTAAGCAGTGAGGATTACTCTCAGCACTTGTCATGTTCAAGATCACTGTGACCAGTCTGGTGCTAAAGTCTGGGGAACAATTGGACTGCTTCAATCCATTGGGATGGTCCATCTTTTTACTAGTCCTAAACAATTTAACTGCCAACTGTTGCTCCCGTTTAAGCAAATGAGATCCTGGGTCATCATGGTGAGATATAAAGTGTCCTTACATAAACATATGGTAAAATTCTGATGTTTATTATACTGTACTTGGTTGTTTCTATGATGAATCTTTATGTAGATCACAAAAAAAAAAAAAACTTGCTGGTGCCATTAAAGGCACAGCCACCTGAATATCCAGTGTTGAAAATGAACTTGACCATGTTCTAAATTGTGTACAGACCACTGGTGATTGCGCTGTCTTAGATGACTTGCGTCAAGGCATTGTCAAGAGAGAAGTCTTCTTCTTTTAATCAAGAAGTCTTCATAAGACCTCCATTGCAATCACAAGGCTTCTCAAGTCTTTGTAAGTCTTCATAAGTCTTTGTAATACTTATTGAAAAAGAACACTTACAAAGACTTCATAACGTGTGTTCAGTCAACAAGGCGTAGGCGGCTTATGAAGAACTACAAAGACTTATGAAGACAATTTACAAATTTATTCTGATCATAAAAAATAAGCTACATATATCCATGGTAGTCAGGAGTCAGATGGTAGTGTTAAACAAGGCTTGCAATGGAGCAATCAATTTCTGGAAAACAAAATAAAACAGATGTGTTTGCACTTGGGCAGTAAGTTGCTGCTTCAGATAATAAACAAACCACCAGTTTGCCTAAAATAAATTGCCTACAGTAGTTTAACTTAAAATAAACTGCTTTCTGGCTTCTGTAGTGAAGGTGGTTCTGGTAAACAAAAAAACAAACAACGCCTAATTGTATTTTAAACCTCTAAGTGTTCAGACTGGAAGTGTGAATTGACTGAGCAACAGTTGGCTGGAATCTTTACCAAGATCTTTAACCAGTTCTTGGCGATGTCTACTGTGCCATCATGTCTTAAATGACATGCCTCCATAGTGCTCCTGCCAAAAAAATCCTACATCTCCAGCCTGAACAGCTCACAGCCAGTGGCACTCACACCAGTGGTGATGAAGTGTTTTGAAAAACTGGTCCAGAGTCACATCACATCATATCACTGCTGCCACCAAGTTTTGACTCTCACCAGTTTGTCTACAGGGGAAATAGAGTGGCCACACACTGTGGCCACAGCCCTCCATGACACGCTGTTTAACCTGGAGCGACAGGGGAGCTACGTCCAGATGGTCTTTGTGGACTACAGCTCTGCATTTAACACCAAGCTCCCCTGCAAATTAAGGGAGAAACTTGAGGACTTGAGTTTCCACACTCCACTTGTATGTGGATTAACAGCTTCCTCTTGATAATATTTTTATTATTTCTGCATTTCCATTTATTTGTCTTACTCAGTAGCGAATATGATTTAAAATGTAGCGAATTACAATACTTCAAACAAAAACATACTTAAGTAAAATTACAGATTTTAAAAACTACTCAATTACAGTAACGCGAGTAAATGTAATTCGTCTGCATGTCACAATGACAATAAACGCCTTCTCTCATCCTTTCTTATCTTATTTTATTTCATCTTTATCTAATAATAATAATAATAATAATAATACAGTATATGTCTTAATAATTTGTGGGTCAAGCCGTCCACCAGGTATTTTTTTTCTCAGGGCTGATTCTCATTTTTTAAATTTTTTATACTGAACATAAAAATGAAATATATGAGATGACCTGGGAAAACCTTCATAGAAGAATAAAAATAAAATTAATAATAATAATATGAAGATTTGAAAACTACTGGAATTACATGTACAACAATCAGAAGTTCCATAATTTTCAAGCCTGGTTACCTCTAGATATAGATAGAACCAGAAAGTAAAATGTCAAAACACATTATAGGGTGAAAAAAAAATACTATTTGCTCAAAAATAATGTATTTATTAATTAATTTATTTATTTGCATTTTTACCAGAAAAATTAGGCATGCACAGCAAGGTTTTTTTATTTTTATTTTAGGCTGCCACACATCACCATCATAACTGGATGCAGTACTGGTCCCGATCCCGGACAAAATGGGAGGGTTGTGTTCAGTAAAAACAGCCAGCATAAAACATGTGCCAAGTTGTGTGCGGATCAGATGGTCCCCTTTGGCGACCCCTTGATGGGAGAAGCCGAAAGACTAACTAAAACAACACATCACAATAATAATAATAACAACAACAATAATAATATTAATAATAATAAACCAGTATTCATTTGTTATTATTAATATGAATAATAATTTATTTTTTTTATACACATTACAACTGTCGTCCTCCCCATCATCATCATTATCATCACAAACTCGTGTAGAAATTAGTGCAAAAAAAAAAAAGCTCTACCTCAATTGGACCAAAAGGTGCTAAAATAACTTGGCAGGATTTCTAAATAAGAAAATGAGAACATATATTCAGGAACAGAAATACAACCTTTAAACATTGCTTCTTTTAGTCACAGGTTGATTCTAGCCACAAAGCATATTTGGGCTTATACAGACAGACAAAACATTAAGGTACAGCAGTAGTTGTAGTGAATGCACAGTTCAACGAGTCAAAGAGTAACTAACACCTACTTACTTAACTAATTAAACTAATTATGCAGCTGTCCAATTGCTCACTTCCTTTCTTCTAAGCACAGTTGCTACTGAATTTGTATATTTTATATTCAAAATGTAACTGCTTTTTAACTCCATAACAAAATATAAGTTCATATTTTAGCTTATTAAACTAATGAATTTACAAATAATAATAATAATAAAAAAATAATAATACAAAATCAGTGCTGGTTCAATACAGCCAAACATCTGCCTTTTCCACCTTCTATTTCGCTTCCTCCTAAACCAGCTGCACCTGCTTGTTACTGGTCGTCTTTCCTCTATCACCACTAGAGGGGGCACCATTCTGGAGGAAACCACTTTGAATAGGAAGCGTCTGCCCTATTCCGGTTCCAGTTGTGAACAATATCCGCTCAGATAACGTTCACATAGCACCTTTTTTTTTATTATTCATTTCTTCTTCTTCATCCCATGTGTTTATTAGTTTAGGGACAGAACTCAAAGACTTGCAGTGTCACACGTATTCTATCTGAGGCACAAGTGTGCATACAATTCCTTTTGAGTCAATTTTAATGATAGTGTCCTTGATTTTATGAATTTTCTTTGATGTCTCTTTTGAGACCTTGTTTTTGTGGCTTAATAGTGTATCCTTCAGACATGTCTGAAAAAAAAAAAAAAACAAGATTAAAATAACATTAGCAGTCAGAAAGTATATTCATATTGGCATAATAATAAACATTCCTTATTGTACTGGTTTTGTGGTATTCTACAAACCAGAGCAAAAAATACATACATACATACATACATACATACATACAGTACAGTAGATAAATGCTGTATATACAGAGAAATAATTACTTACATAGCTTATATACAGCATAACCAATGCCACCATAAGTAAAATGATGGCCAGTATTATATACAATGTATCCTGTTCCTTTGATGTTCCATTATCCATACTGGCATCTAAAAAAGACCAAACAAAGCATTTCTATTTATATTCTGTCTAAAAGATAAAAACTACATAGAAATTCATAAAACCAAGAAAGATTCCTCCAAAGAGGAAGACATCCTACCAAATACATCATAATGGTTCTAAAATTAGCCATGATATGTACTTTAAGCCACTTCTTTAAATTCTGCTTCATTTGTGTGTCAAATCTTATGAACAGTGGCCGCAGTATTTACTTTTAAACAGAAGACTAAATACAGAATGTAAACAGTATAGAATTATTTCCTAACTTGGGATGATTACTTGTAACCATACAGTCACAGATAAGACAGATCATCCCTAATATAAGTGACTGCATGGCTACAAGTTTTCATTCCCATATAGCAATGTGATTAAAAAACTTCAGGGTTTTAATTTATGACTTAAAACCATATGTGCATGTCATTACACTCACCATAGACTGTCAGCTGAATCTGCCCCTCCTCAATCTGATGACCAACAGGAGCCAACAACATGCAGAGGTATGTTCCAGCATCTTGCAGTGTCACATTGGGCACAATGAGGCTCTGTGAATCTTCTAACAGCTTCAAATCCCTCTCCACACCTTCATATCTTTGAACAACGTTGTTATGATGTGTTAGATTCTTCATCACCAAACCAGTTAACTTGCGAGAGGGATTGTAATTAACCTAAAAAATGAAATTAATTTTTCATTAAACCATTCAACTGGTCTATTATCTCAATAAGCCTATGATTACTTAATATCAAGCAAATAAACATTGATGACTAATAAAATTCTTCTATTTTACTTCTGTCCAGCTGAATACCATGAGCATGTCTCATTTCATGATAATCCTGGAGTAAAAAACGATTACAAAATAGTTTTCCAACCTAACACAACAAACCCATCAAACTGCAGCTAATTAGTAGAGAAAAACTAAAGATTGATGCTTAAAGATGGCAACCATGGTTCCATTTACACTCATTGACCACTTCATTACATAGATCTACCTTATGCTGATACTCATTGCCCATTTTATTAAGTACATCCAGAGGTTACATTATGCAGAAAAAACAAGATCAGAACTCTGACACTTTTAGTTTATCTTAAAAAACAAACAAACAAACAAAAAAAACTCAGTACTCAGTGCTCAGCACTATGATATAAAATTGTTACTGATAGCATACAGTTTCTGTAACAGACCCTCTGTTGCCACTCATTTGATCATTCATTAAGGTACATAATGTAACCGAGGTCAGCTCAACAAACCAGAGACTAACTACAGAGTCAGAGACATTATGTTAGAAAGTGGAGAGTTGTCAAAGATTTTTTTTTTTCAAATTTTTGTCTGATTAGAGAATTTATGACAATGCTTGTGTAATGAAAAGTCAACAATAAAATCAAAGTGTTCAAAGACAAATTAACAGATATTTTTTATATATTTTTAATCCCCTTTTTGTTTCAAATTTAAAACAGATCTGTCTCATCTGTTCACAGTCCACGGCTGTTAACATTTTAGTATAAAACCACTGTATTAATGTAGTTAAGAGTCACAAGACGTAGCAGTTTTGGTAATTGCAGAATTATAAAGTGTACATGGGTGTTAAGGTTATAATGGCCAGCTACAAGGCGTTTGGTCTACCAAATCTGGTTACATTTATTAGAACATTCCCACAAATCATAGGGGACCAAAATGTCCATCCAATGAACAATGAATTATATTACTTAACATACTTCTTATAACTATGAGAAAGAAAATAAGTGTCCATATAAGCCTACCTTGTACCATATGACTAATCGGTACTGGACTCCAGGCTTGGATGGGGCCAAACACTTCAAGAGCGCATCTTCACCACAGTTCGAGCGGGTCAAACGAACCGCGCTGCTGTCATTACTTCTGACTCCTACACCTACAGGACGTGTACACGGAGGACTAAATCAGAAATCACACTTGTGGCAAACAACAATGATACTACTCTCTAAACGAATTAGTCCAAGGAAGCTAAAAACCAGCGAGTCTTACCGAAAGTGAGGAGCAGGAAAAAGGACAAAGTATTATTACTCCTCATCGCTGTGAGCGTCAGACAGAAATAGTTGTGTATCACCGCACGCAGCGTATAGCATATATACAGCACGCCTACGCGCGCGCGAACTGAAAGTGAAGGCGGGGGAATCCCCCCCAAAAAAAGGAAGTCATGTGACTGACACTAAACAGCAGCTCTTCTAGCATTATGTTTGCGGAGATGATGTTGATAATACGAGCATTGTTTACAGCTGTTATTTATAGTCATGGTAAGTAACAATCCTCATTTATCCTTATTTTATATCTAAAACACACACACATATCTCTAGAAGACAAGAAACACGACATATCTCTCTCTCTCTTATGTGCGTCGATAATCGGCGTTGCCGCAAAACCACGTTGCGTCACCAGAAACTCGTCACGGATAAACAACGCTATAATAAAGGAACTTTCGCTTCTGTGACGTTTTCTTCCTTTGTTTGATTCTGTAACGCACTGAAGTTAATTAGTTATCAAAACCACCAAAATAGGACACCTAGTGTAACCTGTTGCGAATATCAGGCCTTTCTATAAACCAAACCTCCGGCTTTTTCTTTTTAACTGCAATACACAAACATATCATCTGAAGTTGATTAAATGGGAATCGCTTATAATGGTGATTCAAATGTTTACATTTCTTGCTCGCCCTTTGTTTGTAAACATGATGGGTGTTTATGTATGGACTTTCTAAGCGTTGAATTCCCCAGAGCTGGGAAAGTCTCCGGAAAACCCCCCAGAAGCACGCCACTTCACAGGGATTTCCCCTCTCATACTGTCGCACACACAACATTAAAGTAGATAATTACCGTTTCACCACGTGTTTGTCTGGGTGTAGTAACAGTATTAGTGATACTCTTAATGAAAACGCAGAATAAAAATTTAACGTGATTGTGGATGATGGTTTGAACTCAGTGCCCAATATGTTCAGTATTGAACCCAGTAAAAACAACATATCCTCTTGAGACCCAAATGTCTTCATGACATGATATTTTCTCCCAGCTTCACTGTATATATACAGTACAGTTGCTTCTCAATAAATTAGCGCAACCTGGGCTTCTATAACATCTCAGAAGTGCCACCGACTGATTGCCTCCATGTCACGCCATTGCTTCAGTAATTCATGCAAAGGGAGCCCCGACCTAATACGGAGAGCTGTACATGTTTATACGCTTTAGTAGTCCAACATTTCTGTGTTTTTTTTAATTTAACATTTGTTACGTGAGTTGTTAAATGAGTTTCACCTTTTAAATTGAATTACTGAACTAAATCAACTTTTTGATGATGTTCTAATTGAGAAGCACATTGTACCAAGGTACCATTCTCATATGATTACAGTTAGTTCTAATTCTTGTGCTGAACTTCTACCTGGTTGAAGACATTGATTAAATGTATAGTTATCAGCTAGAAATAAACAGAAACAGTAGAAACTGCATAGCATACAACAGTAGACTCCAGGTCTCAGGAGGATATAAAAATAATAGTCTCTCTTTAACCCATTAAAAATTTATGAAAACTATCAGCTCATTGGTTACCACTGCTGCCTCTTACTTCCAGGGTTGGAGGTTTAAAGTTCTCCTCTGGCCTGTCTTGCATGTTTTACCCAGGCATTCTGGATTTCCACTTAACAGACTAATAAATGGGTTGTGGGCGGCTGTCCAAAGCATCTGTAGCATATGAGTGTACTGTATGTATGTATGCCTTGCAATAGGTTGCCACCCCATCCAGGGTATACCCTGTTCTGTACCCCAGGTTCCCTTCAACTCTACACAGAATAACTAGTCTGGAAAATTGGATGAATTTTGTTGAATGGATTCTCTATTTGGTCCGCTTACCATGACAAATGAGAATATTAAGAAAAGAAAGGATTAAAAAGCTTGTCAAGCTTGTGAGAGAGCATATAGGCTTTGCGACTTCAGATATTGGCATATGAAAAGATGATCTAGATAGATGCATAGCTAAAAAATGAAAATGAGTTAACAATGATTATTTATCCTGACCAGAGGTTTAAACGCTGGTGAAATATATTGTATGTTTCCCCCCTCTCTCTGTAGTGGTATCTGCATCAGTGCATGAAACCACCAAGAATTATTCCTGTCAGGAGGGATGGCAAGTTCTAACTTCTGAGATGCCAAGAGGAGCCATAGATTGTGAACAAAGCTGGAGTGCTGAGTCCATTGTAAGGCCAAGTGTTACCTAATATTATTATGTTTTTTTTTTAACTGATCACTGATTATTTAGCTAGAGATAATATTAAACCAGTTGTTGAAAACCATGCCTTATATGATGTTAAATTTTTCGCAGCCCATAGGAAGCTTTATGAGTGGAAGTGTCGAGTGCCACAGCCCCTGCATTAATGTGACTGCTGGCCAAATTATCATCAGTAGTTGTGTCAATCTGTCTCTGACTGTCATATGTTTTCAGGTAATTTCACATTTGTCTAGGATAGTCATGGCAATTTTTGTTGTGATTTAATTACTCTTAATCTTTTCTTTTTTTGTGCAGGGACATGTCACTGAATATCGAATGCATTTTCTGGGTAGGTATTTGTTTCTGAACATTCTTCCATATTTAGTTATCACTAGAGGTTTACCTGTACATCTCTGGTTTGAGTGCAAGGGAAAGAACGGAGGGGCTGCTTACTGTTACAGTACATTCAATGAGGAACGGCCGTGACAGGCTCACAATATGACATAAAAGTTGATGAAGGCGTAAAAGACAGGGCTGTGTCGGAAGTTCCTGTGCAAACACCAGCAAAATAAACACACAGACACCCGCCAAACAAAATTTCTGTTTTATATTTAATAGATACAAGGAAAATTGCATTCATCATTGTCTTTTTATTTTCTTCATTAATATTGAATTTTTTTATTTTAGCTTTGCAGATGGCTCCTTTACCACTACAGAATTTCAAGAAACGAGACCATTATGGTAATGCACAATAGAAATACATCAAGGGTTTTTGTCTTGATGTTTTGCAAAATCTTGAAAATGTTCCCGAATCTAACAAATCTGAACTTGTTAATTAATTCAAAAGAATTTCTATGTGACCTATGCATTAATACATGGACAATTGTTCTTTTATTTCTTCATCAGGTATCTATGCCTGTCTCATGCTCCTGGTGTTAGTATTTGCGGGATTTGCCACCTCACACTTCACGTCTTTGCTCCATAGGACTAGAAACACCGAAGCACAACAATTACAACAGACCATTTAAAAAAAAAAAAAATTATATATATATATATATATATATATATATATATATATATATATATATATATATATATATATATTCTCAGATACACTAGCTGGCAATAAACAAGTTACACCATAACATGTATTTCTACGTGAATTGTACTGTATTACTTTTTTTGAGACCTTGTATTGTTGATAGGAAAAACACCCACTCTGTAAAGTCTTCTCCAGCGCACCCAAAAGACTTTCAATTATTTTCCCAGAACCACTCTTTCACAATTTGAGCCTGATGAATCTTGGCATTGTATTTCACTATCCTTCCAGATTTTATTAATGTATTGAACTTTTCTTAACCTACTTCAGTAATTTCAGAAATCTGCTTAATTGTTGTCTTTGCTTGACACAGGCCAGTTATATGACCCTTCTTAAACATAGTAACATCTTTTTCACAATTATGAGATATGTCTTTCAACGTGACTGTTTAAAAAAAGATAAGCTTCTCACTACATCAGTTAGGATTAAATCAATTGGTGCCAACTGAAACATTAACCTGAGCATTACATACTAATTCCTTACAAACAGTGACTTTGTTCTTGGCCAAGCAGTATATTTAAACAAAATAGATTTTAATATAAATAATATTGTATGAAATATTTGTAAGTAAAAGCTGCTCCACATATTTTTTTGTACTGTTGAACTTTGTTTAATTTATTGTGTGTTTACATGTATTTTTGAAAATGATTTTCAATGCATTTTTAACTGGATATAAGTCTGATTGTAGATTTCATTAAAATGGTCAGCAGCCTGATGCCACACCATCCATGTCCAGAAGTCCTGAGAAAACGAAATTGGCCATGTTATTATGGTGAGAGGGATGACGGTACCCCCTCCCCTGTAAATCACAGAGACTCTACCTCATCCTGGGTGTCTATGAGCTGGTCCTCATGGAAGAGGGCAGATAGGCTTTTTCTGAAGTTTTATGCTCCCCTATGACAAAGTATAATCAGCAGCTTAAAAATATGTGCTTGGTTCAATGTGTTTTTAAGGAATGTATGAAAAATATTTTACAATAATAAAAAAATTCTAAGGATTATTTTGTAAGAAATGTTTTACAATAAAATGTGACAATTTATCAATGTGCACATGATTCACGTGTTCTGATTCTTTTTTTGGCTTTTATATAATGAAATGAAATTTCAATGAAAAAATTAACTGTAAAAGTAAATCCTACCTTACCTTGCCTTACCTTACTTGTGTCCATGAGGATCCTTTAGCCACCTTATTTCTCATATTTACATGGTTACTAAATAAGTCAGGACTAAATGTTGAAAAAGTCAAACATTTATCTTTAACAATGATATTTAGTAAAACAGTACATGTACATAAGATGTATTACAATATTATTTACATGCCTTTTTATTTGCAGTGGAACCACAGCATCTCTGATACTGAAGCACCAAGACTTATTTTTCCTCAATTAAGAAAGCACACAGCATTTTTACCTTTCTGCGTTTATACACTTGAATGCATTTATTCAGTCATGTGTCTGCCTTTCCTTTAGAATAATTACAGAATCCTATGGTTAAAATGAAAACTGTAAAGTTCCCAGAGAGGTTTGGGATAGCTTTTCTCCTTCCCGGTATGTCTTCCAAAATGTGCACTTGACTGCAGCCTGGTTACATTACTCTTGTGGAGCAGACTGAATGCAGAACATCCTTGTTTGTGCTTACATCCCAGAACTTTGAGGGCCCTTTACTAGTCCTTGCTCTTTACGGACAACAGGTGCATAAATGCTACAGTCCCGTGCCTCACACACTCCTGGTACACCTGGACTACCAGCCATACCTGGCTGACCCACTGGCCCTGGGAACCCCCGAGGGCCTTGAGGTCCATCAAGTCCATCCTTTGGCACGCCTGGATGACCTGGAAGCCCTATATGGGGAAGTGAGTTAAGTTTGTTGAGGTCAGCTTAAAGTGTTTATTCAATGCTTTTCTATGGTATCCTCTTCTCTAGAATGATGCGTAGTACATGAGGAATGACCTCATGGACGTGGACAAAATTGTTGGTACCCTTCGGTCGATGAAAGAAAAACTCACAATGGTCACAGAAATAACTTTAATCTGACAAAGTAATAATAAAAACAAATTCTATGAATGTTAACCAATGAAAGTCAGACATTGCTTTTCAACCATGCTTCAAATGAATTATTAAAAAAATAAACTCATGGAACAGGCCTGGACAAAAATGATGGTACCCCTAGAAAATACTGAAAATAATGTGACCAAAGGGACATGTTAATTCAAGGTGTGTCCACTAATTAGCATCACAGGTGTCTACAATCTTTTAATCAGTCAGTGGGCCTATATATAGGGCTCCAGGTAGTCACTGTGTTGTTTGGTGACATGGTATGTACCACACTCAACATGGACCAGAGGAAGCGAAGGAAAGAGTTGTCTCAGGAGATTTGAAAGAAAATTATAGACAAGCATGTTAAAGGTAAAGGCTATAAGACCATTTCCAAGCAGCTAGATGTTCCTGTGACTACAGTTGCACATATTATTCAGACATTTAAGATCCATGGGACTGTAGCCAACCTCCCTGGACGTGGCCGCACGAGGAAAATTCATGACAAATCAAAGAGACGGATAATCCGAATGGTAACAAAAGAGCCCAGGAAGACTTCTAAAGAAATCCAAGGTCAACTTCATGCTCAAGGAACATCAGTGTCAGATCGCACCATCCCTCGTTGTTTGAGCCAAAGTGGACTACATGGGAGACAACCAAGGAGGACACCATTGTTGAAAACAAATCATAAAAAGCCAGACTGGAATAAGCCAAACTACATGTTGACAAGCCACAAAGCTTCTGGGAGAATGTCCTATGGACAGATGAGACAAAAATGGAACTTTTTGCCAAGGCACATCAGCTCTATGTTCACAGGCTGAAAAATGAAGCATATCAAGAAAAGAACACTGTCCCTACTGTGAAACATGGAGGAGGCTCTGTTATGTTCTGGGGCTGCTTTGCTGCATCTGGCACAGAGTGTCTTGAATCTGTGCAGGGTACAATGAAATCTCAAGACTATCAAGGGATTCTAGAGAGAAATGTGCTGGCCAGTGTCAGAAAGCTGGGACTCAGTCGCAGGTCACGGGTCTTGCAACAGGACAATGACCCAAAACACAGCTAAAAACACCCAGGAATGGCTAAGAGGAAAACATTGGACTATTCCAAAGTGGCCTTCTATGAGCCCTGACCTCAATCCTATTGAGCATCTTTGGAAGGAGCTGAAACATGCTGTCTGGAAAAGGCACCCTTCAAACCGGAAACAACTGGAGCAGCTTGCTCATGAGGAGTGGGCCAAAATACCTGCAGAGAGGTGCAGAAGTCTCATTGACAGTTACAGGAATCGTTTGATTGCAGTGATTGCCTCAAAAGGTTGTGCAACAAACTATTAAGTTAGGGGTACCATCATTTTTGTCCAGGCCTGTTCCATGAGTTCATTTTTTTTAATAAATCCGTTGAAGCATGGCTGAAAAGCAATGTCTGACTTTCATTGGTTAACATTCATAGAAATCTTATTTATTATTACTTTTGTCAGATTAAAGTTATTTCTGTGAATATTGTGAGTTTTTCTTTCATTGACCGAAGGGTACCAATAATTTTGTCCACGTGTGTAAATACTGTGTAATCTGCTAACAGCCTTAAGATGCATTTACCTCTGGGGCCTTGGTGACCATCTTGCCCAGGAAGTCCTTGGCCAGGGTCACCTTTCTGCCCTTTTTGACCTTTTGCTCCTTTAAGGGTAAGTTTGAAATAATAATAAAAAAAGTTAATGATTTTACTTTTTTTTCCCTAAACAGTCTTTGCATTTTTCATTCTTTTGTGGCTCAATAATTGCACGCCGTACCTCTGTCACCCTGAGCTCCCTTCTGTCCTTCTAGACCTGTGACACCTTGAGGTCCTCTGGCTCCTTTAGCTCCAGCTTTACCAGCTTTCCCCTGAACAAAACCAAAACAGAAATCTTCAGTGAAATCTGTGATGGATAAAAAAAAAAAGTGAAAAAAAAAAAAAAAGACAATTTGACAAAAGTTTGTAAATAAACCACAACTTCACAAACCTAGGCGAAAGCAAATAGATATTACTCATATGCATTCTAAAATCCATAGCATTCTTCATAACTATCAACTTTAAAGTGTTTAGAAACTCACAGATTTGCCTCTACTCCCAGGAGGTCCTTGTAGTCCTGGTGGTCCAATCAGAGTGCGGTTGTTGATAGGACATCCTTGTGAACACTTTGCTCGAATAGAGGAGGCATATTGAGAGATTTGCGCAGAAACCACACCCCGACACAGCTGTAGAACTTGTTCATCTGACAGGCTAGGACCCTGCAATGTGCACAGTGATACATAACCCGCAACTCTCCAAGCATTCATTAAATGTTTGCATACATGTCAGCATTTTTTTAAACAATAAGAAGAAAAAAATTGTAATCAATATGGTCTTTCATTCTTTATTCATCAGATGAAGACAAAGTCAGTTAAATTGTATATTTTGCCATTAGAGTAATAGTAAACTTGGAGACACACTTTTATTAATCTATTACTTCAAAAACAAATTATGTTTGTGATACCTACAGGTTCACCTGGGTTTCCTTTTGGTCCACTGCGCCCTTTCACACCCATGTCCCCAGCAGGACCAGTGTCACCTCTGGGGCCGGGGATACCTGGAGGTCCTACCCGACCAACGGGTCCAATAGTTCCGACATAGCCTTTCACTCCTTGCTGTGAAAATGCATAATGCATAACTCATAGTAACATGAAAATTATATAAAAATAGATTTTTTAAAAAGTAGATGTTGTTAAAGGTTTCTATAGCAATTAGGTTCTGAGACATGTGCTATTATGATTTGGATAAAGCTTTAAAACGTGAATAAATAAAGAAAGAAATATACTGTTAATGCTTAGACAACAAACCTGCCCTTTGTCACCATGGAAGCCTGAACTTCCCTGTGTGAAAATGTTAAGAAAGGAAGTATTGGTTAAAAAAAACAGTGCGTAATGGAAAGAAGAAGAGAAACAATGCAAATCCGAACAGATAAAATCAAATGTCATCTTGTTCACCTTTCCCCCCTTAACACCCTTCTGTCCCTTTCGTCCTACTTCACCCTAAAAAACAAAAACATGATTAACGTCATATGAATATATAATGTCATTTGATATCATATGATATTAATACCATTTTAAATATCGCATATAGGTCATCAGTCACAAGAACTTTTTCCTCATAAGAGGAAATGGAAATTTTTTTGGGTGACTAGTAGACTTACAAACCATGACTGTACATTATGTATGTGAATTCCAAAAACTGATAGGAATTAAGCAAATCTAATGTCTCTCACAAAATTTATGTTACCTTCATGCCATCTTCTCCAGTTTCCCCTTTGGCACCCTACAAAGCAGAGACTCTGACTGTTAGTATAATATAATAAACCTAGATGTATTTTATATTACAAATTTGGATGAAATTTTAAAACAGAGTAATTTATTTTTAGTTTACTGGTTATTTCTATAACACAAGTTAGGCAAGATCCTTACAGTTGGGCCTTTCAGGCCTTTCGGACCTGGCTTTCCTGGAATCCCTGAATCACCACTTTCCCCTTGTGAGCCCTGAAGCATATAGGAGTAAAATAAAAACAATTCAAATAAAAACACACATAGAATGTGAGGATTACTGTTTGATTCACTGTAAAAGTCGTGAATTATATAATTGCCCATAGTGAACTGGTCCAATACAGTTCTTACTATTGTACTGGTTTATTAAGATAATTATTATAGCAAACATCAAGCAGGAGATACCAATGATAGCCAATGATTTTGGCTAGAATTTACCAATCAATATGATGGATGAGGAAATGCCTGGAGCTTCAATGGAAGTTAGATAAAGAAGAAAAAAAAGTGTCCAATCCTGTTATTAACAGTGTAGAAAGTGACAGTGATGACGTGATGCTATTTTAGGCCAAGTTGTGACATCAGTGGTACGGTACTTTACTACTTACATTTGAAAAGTTCTGATCAAGCGGTCCAAATCGACCTGAAGATCCTATTTACCATTGCCAGTCGAATGTATTGAGATAATTAAGAAAATATTTATCAAATTACTCAAACTGGAGTCTTAAAAGCTTTAAATCCAAAAAACCAAAATGAATCCCATCCCCTCTAACTAACTCACTCAGACACACACAGACACACACACACCCACACTCAGACACACACACACCCACACTCAGACACACACACACCCACACTCAGACACACACACCCGCACACTCAGACACACACACGCGCACACACACACACACACACACGCACACACACAAACACACCACACACACACACACACACACACACACACACACACACACACACACACACACACACACACACACACATGCAGACACTCAGACACACACACGCAGACACACACACGCAGACACACACACACTCAGACACACACACACACACACTCAGACACACACACACACACACTCAGACACACACACACACACACACACACACACACACACACACACACACACACACACACACACACACACACACACACACACACACACACACACACACACACACACACACACACAGAGAGTACCCGTCATGCCAAAAAAGGTAAAGATGAGAAGGTGTATAAAAAAAGCAGGCTTTGCTAGCAGTTTCACTTTCAGTACCACTTCCACTTCCACTGTAAATCCCCTTTGACTATCTTTAGAAGGGAGAGTACCGAGTATACCATGACTGGTGTGTGATATGACTTAAAACATCTGACACACAAAAGATTTTTTCAGGTTTGACTATTTCATTTTTCTAATTAGAATAGTTCATGACACATTTTAGGCATATCACACTCACATATCAAAATAAATATAGAGAAATGTATAGTACTGATCAATATCATAATCTCTTTTTAAACATATCTTCTTATTCTGTTTTGAACACAGGATGAATCACCTACCCCAGCCCCCACTCTCCCGGGACGTCCCCTTGAGCCAGGTTCCCCTTTCAAACCCTTAGAGAAGAGGAGGAGAGAAATTAATTACTGTATTTTGGTTTGATGTCTAATTTTTTTTTCTTCTATGTTTTATCCTGAGCACAGGTTCTACTAACTATCTAAACACTTCAAAGAAATCATATAGATATAATTTAACTTGGAATGAAATAAGCAAGAATTTAAAAATTCTGCATTTTAAATGTTTTTGTTCATTTTACCTTTGGTCCTAATGTCCCAGGTGGCCCTTCAATTCCTGGAACTCCTATTGGACCCTGTGAAAAAAAGGAAGTCATAGCAGCTACATATTGTATATAAAGAGCTGAATGATAGGATTCACAAAGACAGCGAGCTGAAACTTACATCATCTCCAGACTCTCCATCACTTCCTGGCAAGCCACTAATTCCTTTATCACCCTGATCAGAAAAAAAGCAAAAACAAAGGTATTATTTTTGAAGAACTGCAAAATTTTAAATGTACAAAATAGTAATTAGATAATTAGAGAACGCATCAGATTATTGACTTCCATTTAAGATTTCAAATGTAAACATTGATCAAGTTTAAAAGGTTAAGTGTGATTGGCTGAATACTGAAAGCAAAAACAAGCACAGATTCAATACTATATATATATATATATATATATACATATAGACATATAGACATATGTATATTAACATAAATTGTATGTAGTCTAGACCATCACTTATTCAATTAAAAGACTAATTTGTAAAGCAATTAGGGCATCTTAAAAGATGATCCTCATTGTAGTGGCCGTCTCTTACCTTTGTTCCTGGCACGCCCCTATCTCCTGGTATTCCTGGATAACCCTGTAAAATACACATAACAGAGAATAATTTGCATAAGGAATAAGTTGCATTTACATAAGCATGCAGAGATTACAAGAAAAGAAATTAATCTCACAGTGTAACCCTGTTCCCCAACATCCCCAGGAAAACCAGGTGCTCCAGTCTGACCCTGTGAGTAAAAAAGAGAGATGCTATTTATGTAAAAAAAAAAGTCTGAAAGGAACTTACTATGTCATGTCATTGTGTATAAAACTGACTTTTTCTTAGTGCGCTTACCTTTGGTCCCTGTGGTCCCTGAGGTCCCTGCTTCCCAAGTTTCCCACGTGATCCCTAAAACATTTAAAGATACTTTATCATCCCTCATAAAGAGTTCTGATTCAGTTGAATGTACGTAGTGTGTACTGTATAACATTAACCTATCACACAGTGTTTTATGCTGAAACAATATGTCTAGTTTACAATATGTGAGACTGATTTACCTTAATACCTTTACCTCCCACAGTTCCTGGTAGACCAATTGGACCTTCTAGCCCCTGAAATCAAAGAAAGGTCAGATAGTTACAAACTACGCCAGAGCTTTTGTTTGTAGGACACTATATTGACTATAAATGTATATGTATATATTTACACACATTCCCTTTAACACTTTCCAGATAAAAGGCAGTTCACTTACAATCTCTCCTGAAAGCCCAACTCCTCCACGTGGACCTTCCAACCCAATCTCACCCTATAAAACAGACTTGCTCAGTACTGAAAATAGCTTATAGTATAATAAGCAATCAGACATCAACATGTAATTACACTACCCTGTTATAGGTACATAAATACAATATTATTTTTTATATACTATATAAACTTGATAATGAACTTTAATCAGTTATCGACTTATAATCAATATTTAAAAAGCTTTTACCTTTAATCCCAACTCTCCCCTCTCACCTGGGTCTCCAGGAAGCCCAGGTAAACCCTAGAGAACACGAATTAGAACGTACGTAAGACACAGTCGAAAACAGAGTCAAACAGTAAATGTTAAAGCCATTTCCCACTTACCATTGCACCAGAGAAACCCGATTCACCATCCTCTCCATCAGGACCAGGTTCACCCTGTAGAGTGAAAGAGGGCATGAAGCGCAGAGATCAAATGAGCATGAAAATGATCCGGATATGAATATGATGTTTAGCAATGAGATGAACTTACTTCAGGGCCTGGATCTCCTACTCGTCCTCGGACCCCTTTGGTTCCTTTGTATCCCTGACAGCATGATATAAGTTAATGTTTTTTAAAAGGTATTGAAACATTCTTGCAAACACTGATATCCAGGACAAATAGGTTGATTTTCTAACTCTAAAACTCTTACCTCCCTGCCTTGAAGACCAGGGAATCCCTGCTTTCCTTGTGGCCCTACAGATCCCTGATTAAAATGAGATATTAGTGAAAACAACAGTGTAGTTGAGATAAACCCTGCCCAATTACACTTAATGTACCTTGGGGCCAGGAAAGCCAGCGAACCCAGGCTCGCCTGGTTCGCAGTCACACTCAGTGGGTCCCTCCTCCCCTAGATGAGCATTCGCTCCATACGGGACATGGGTGGTCAGAGTGGTCACCTCTTTGGCATAGTTGTAAGACTCGGTGGTGCTTTCATATGGGTATGTTTCCTCTGTGATCATGGTGACCCCTGGGGGAGCAGGATTTTAGGGGTCATATGCAGACACTGCTTCATAATTTCCAATACAGACACACACTCCCTCTTTCTCTCTCTATCTATCAGACAGTTTGCTCATCCTCATAACTATGTATAGACTCTGGATATTAGACCCCTTGAAATAGATTGATATTAAACTTTGAAGCACTGTCAAACTCAAAAATTACATTTTTGTGACTGATTGAGGTTGTCAACAATGATTAAATATCACTGACCAGATAACAAATAAAATAAATAAAGTTGTTTGATGGCATAGTTGGTGCATACACTAGTCATCCACAAGAGGCAAATTCAATAACATTGTTATTAATTATTTGCTGGTAAACTGGTGACATGAACACAGGCACCCATGGTTCATGTATACTTTTGGGAAGCAAAGGCCAGCCTGTCTGGTCCGATCTCACAGAAAAGCTGATGTAGCAGAAAAGCTAATGTTAATTGCTAAAAAAAAAAAAAAAATAAATGTCAATGCTGTCCATGATAGAAATGTATCAGAGCACCTAGCACATCACAGCCTGCCATGCATGGGGCGTAGCAGATAAAGAGTTCAAGAAAGTTGATCCGGCCTCTAAATTCCCCAGATCTTAAGAAGTACACAACACAAATGATGTAATGAGCAGTAAGGATGAATGACTTGTAGAAGTAGAACAAATGTTACTTAATGTCATATTAATGTTAAATCTATATATTTCAAATGCAGTAAAGCTAATTGTGTAGGTTCAGCTTTTTAAAATTTTAAATAACTTCATGACAAGTTTTAGTACGTATAACTGTATTTATCCCATTTACATACAGCTACACATGGAGAAGGGACGTTTAGTCTAATAGCATTTGTATTATTTTTCATGGGATTTACCAGCTGAAATGCAAACCGTTTCTCTGCATAAAAAAGATGCAGAGAATCTTTTCTAAGTTTCTAAGTTGTTTTTAAAAAATTCCGATATTATTAATGTTCGGATGTTTAGATGATGTGATCATACCAGGTTGTGGGTCTCCAGACTCGCCTTCATAAACATTTACTAGAGAGCCTTCATATGTATGATCTTCACCTAATTAGGGTTAAAAAGCTTAATTAACAATGCTTTATGACTGAAAACAAACATCAAAGATACATTAGCATGAAGTAGATAAAATAAAATGTCATGCATAGTCATTTATGTGTCAGCCTGGAAAAACCCTGGCTCATGTTTAGGTACAGCTGTGAAAACTACAGGATTTCCCTGAATTGAAATGTTTCTCTTTTGTGTATATATCATCCAGTCAAGTGAAAGTTAATGAATAAATAAATAAATAAATAAGACTAAAAAGGAAAAGGAAGGAGAAATAAAGAAAATTATGCATAATTATTGTGTTCTGCCTAGATTACAGGATGGTAACGGACATTTTGACAGCTGATTATGCAACTGATTTTTGTTTAAATAACTTTAAAAGCAAGATTTTAGACATCTCTAAACAGACTGTTTTGCCTGCCATAAAACTAGTTCATTACCTAGGGTTAGGATTAGGCCTAGGCTAGATGAAACAATTAAAGAAAATCTAATTTAGGTGAAATACATTAATGGTTTCTTAAAGATGAGGTCTCAAAGTATCCTACAATAAGAAGGACCAAGTTTTGCATAATAATAATAATAATAATAATAATAATAATAATAATAATAATAATAATAATAATAAGTAATTATTATTATTAGTAGTATTAATATTATTTACAGATTTTAGCCACAGTAATATCTGACAGGACTTTCCAGGCTGCGACACACTTGTTATATATATATATTTTTTAAGTATTTTTATCCAGACCTGATTGAGTACCGGAATATTCTTCCTGGGCATTGGAGTGGAGCATGCAGCACAACAAGAGCACAAAGCCTAGATATACAGCCTTCACCTAACAGCAATAACATAACACACATAAACCAGAGCATGATTAATACTGTTTTATAAAACATGCTCTCATATTTTAAAAAGATGAGAAAACTACACAGAGTTGTCTACCAGAAAACAACATGAAGCTCGATGTCATTTTTATTTGTGATTTTAATCATTATTGGTACACTATACATTTTGTGTGATCTTATTTAGGGTGTTCTGTACATTCTTAACCCAGTGAATCACAGCAATTCTCAATCTGCACCTACATTCCAGACCAGAAGCCTGTTGATTCAACTTGAATACTTTAACTTATACATGGTCTGCCATCTCATTGAACATTTACTTGATAGACTTAAAAATAGTAAATGAAAATTAAATTGGTTTATTCTTTTTTTTATTATTCTTTTTAATCACAACCATCTCATCTTGCAAACTATCTAACAATTCTTTGATATCTTCGATAATGTGTAGTATGATACATACACAGCTATCTTCACTTCATGTCATTTTTAGTCACCATGGATGGTTATTCAGCTTTGCTTGTAATGTCACTGGCAGTGTTTAACAACGTCTACACAGCTTTATCGTCAACTAATTCTCCTTAAGACCATTTAGATGAGCCCTAATTCCAACCTTAAAGAACTTAAAAACTGCCCAGTTTTTCATTACCTGCACAAGACACACTTTCAATTCTAAAATGAAGAAAAAAAACTAAACAAAAACAAAAAAAGTCCCAGTGGGTAACCCGACCAATCCACCAAACTTTACAGCATCGTTTTTGTTGATTTCTATCGTGTTGTCCTTTCTGTTTATAACGTTTTTTCCCCTGAGTATTTATTGTTTTGTGCATTTACTTGCACTAATTTTACACTGTCTTGTATTTGTAATGTATGTACCCTTTTGCCTTGCACCACAGTCCTGCCCAAATACATTTTCATGCCAGTATAGTAACTATATATTAAAATATTATATAAAAACATATATGTAAAAACATTAAACTATTAAAACTTCTTTTAGAGTGGCATGTAAATGGGTAAAAAGTGTTTTTATGCCATTCATGTATCATGCCCTTTTTGACCTTCCATCTAACAGAATAAAAAATGTGTTTACAATGAATGGGTGGAGCTTACAGAGGGTTCTCACTAACCCAAAGGCTCTCTGGGGCAGAAAGGTGTAGTGTGGAACATTGTGGAGCATAGGCAAGATCACTTCATCGCTCTGATCTAACTCTCAGTTTTTATCACTTCTACTGAAAGATTATCATCACACCCCAAACCACACAGAAGCCTGACAAATCACTAGAAAAATAAATGAGTAAGAAATTCTCCATAAGCACTTCCTGTAAAGTTTATGACAAAGCATTATGTTACTTTTATTTACATTTTACTTTAATTTTTATTATATCCTTTACTTTTGGTACAAAATTACCAATCAGCATTTCAGAAACTTTCCGTACATGTATTTCAAATACACTTGTCCTGTGTTGTGTCATAGTACAAATAATTGATCGATTAGCAAATTATCACATAAACACTTGAGCAGAGCAAACCCATAATTACCCTAATTAGATACTAAATGCACCACGATTAAATTAATAAAATAATTATAACAACAACAAAATAATTTTAACTGTATTATTTGAATCATTTACAAATTGTTATATCAGTATGCTCACCTTCACCCTGGACCCTCCCATGGCCAATGGGCCTTCCTGCTCTGGATTCAAACTGGTACGTAATTCCCACTGAAAGCAGCCTTTCTCCCCAGACACAGGCTTTCCGTTTGGGCAGTGAGAACGCAGCGCTGCGTGTATATGTGACTTCTTTACAGCATTCCCAAACCTCATGCACAGCGCTGGACCTGCAGTGCTGAGAAAGCCGTGCAGTGCTGCTGAGCCTTCACCAGGCTCTTCCACGATCCATCCTTTCCTCAGCTGGGTGACAAATACCTGAACCTTCCCCAAACACACATTAAAGCCAGACAAGAAACGGAATGCTAGGGGGCCAAAGGTTCAGAAAATAAGAACAAAGAGATATACAAGGATGATAGGAACACATCTGATTCTTACAACTGCAAATAATTTATCAGTTGTATTTTCCAAGAAAAAAAAAAAGAATTATTTACATTATATGTCCCTTAGCTGGCATTATTTAACACATTACTTAACATGAGTAGGTCATGAGATTCAGTATAAACAGTATGTTGGTTTAAGATTTATTTAAGAATAAGGCAACTGACCGCCTATAGTAACATTAGTGTTAATTACATCAATCAAAATGAACATCTTAATTAACTTGTTTGTGGTTTCAGTATAGACATTTGCAGACAGGTTCAGATAGACACCAACATTTAAGAACATGCTGTGAAATATTTCTTTTACATTATGCAGACTTACACAAGCACCTAACAATCACACCCACACGTGTCTCTATGCTTTCAACATGATTTTACAGATTCTCCCCTTTGCTGTTATCCTACATTCTCCACTAAACTTCGGAGTAGTACTGTAGCTAGGGGGATTTGTGCTATTCAGCCAAAAGGACATTCATGGCTCTGGGTCACTACTGAGAGATTGGGGGATTCAAACCCCAGCTTTGCCAAGCTTGCACTGTTGGGCCATTAAGCAAGAACCTGATCTGCTCATACATGAACATTTGGCCATACAGTTTATTTTGCTATGGACTGAATAAGCAGTAAATTTTAAACTATACTTGGCTAACATTTAAACAACTGGCAGTGACGCCATACCTTAATGTACTTTGTACTGTAGTTTGTTAATGATGAACCTATGTGCAAAATTTGTAAATGTTAACCAACAGTCGATAAATCAAGCTGTGATTTGGTTGTAGGCACAAACCCACAGGTCACAGCCAGGCCAATAGATCCCAAAGAATCCACCCTCACTGATAATCCACTAACTACCTCGCTAACTATGATTGGTCCATTGTCATTAAAGATGCATCCAGTGAAACCAGATTCCCTTTTCTATTTTCATGTCAAATTTCTGTTTTATTGTCGGAAATTCATAAAAACTTTCATGAAAATTAATTATGTCAATTATGTGGCTTGGTCGATAATGATGTTTAGAATTTTACAGTATAGTAAAAATACTAAATATAAATATTTCCCCTGTATTACATCTCACCTAATCAAATGAATGGACTGGAAACAACTGTTGTACAATTCTACTTCAGGAAGTTTACATTTTAACAATGACAAATTTTCATTCATAGTGATGATTTATTTATTTTTAGTTATGATTAATACTGAATACAACACCTGGGTAACAATTTTAAATACACCTACTTAAAATTATATATGCATGGTTGTGAATATGACTAATCTCTGATTTTGGCTCCATTTGATCACTGGAGCAGAACAGTAATGGCTTCAACCGGCTTCAACCTCATGAAACTCATAAATGTCAAATTACAAAAAAACATTTTTCAGGTTTCATTAAAAGACACACACTACAACAGAACCTTAAGATTCACATATCCTTTAATCCAATTACACACAGTGAAATTCCATACTGACAAGGTAAAAGAACAAAAGCCTGCAATCAAATAATACAAAATAATGGCAAATTTGTCTGATTTCCTCACATATTGGAAATCACTACCATCTCAGCTTTTATCTATTTACTGCTAACCAAACAAAACAAGTTATGACTTATGTTTTTTCTTCTTTTTCTTATGATGTCTCTCTTCAGGAGAATGGGAATCTCTGTACACACAAAGAAGAGAACAGGTAAAAATGGCAAAAAAAAAAAAAAAAACCCACAATGTTCCAAAACTTTAAGGAACATAGTTATATGATAATTTGCAATGTGCATCTCTGCTGGGAATAATAATAAAAGTTTGTGTTTCAGTGTTATACCTTCTTCTGCTTTTGCTTCCTCTTTCTTGGCTGTGCTCATGGCTACGTTTTTGGTGACGTTTGTGGTGAGAGCTATTCTCATCTCTGGAACTCACATGAGATTCGCGTGACTCGACAGAGGCAGAACGACCTTTGTCTGGCAGCCTCCTAGACCCGGCAATAATAGGGAACAAAGGGAATAAACTCAGTGTAAACCAAATACAGCACATTGATATTGGAGGTATATTGCAAGGCGTGTCTCATACATAAAGCGCATCTGTGTGTCCGGCATCTCTACACAGGTATGAACAAAGTTTGAAAACATCTGAACATGTGGTCATGCCCCAAAATATTGCCACAAAGTTGTAAGCACACAACTGAATCGACTGCCTTTGTATGCTGTAGCATTACAAGTTTCCTTCACTAGAAAATGCCTCTGGGCACAAAGCAAGATCCATGAAGAGATGGTTTGCCATGTTTAAACTGGGAGAACTTTAGTGGAATTGAGATCAGGGCTTTTGCAGAACACTCAACACCTTTGGGATGAACTGGAATATTGACTGCATCTCACATCTCCTCACTCAACACTAATGCTGGACCAGCTCTTGTGACTAAATCTGCAACTGGAGGCTCAAAAAGCACATACGGGTGGTAGATACAGTAGGTGTCCACAAATTTTTGGCCATATAGTGTAGATATGGTTTGTATTTCGTTTCTTTAAAATACTAACCTTACCTTTGACCAAGTATGCACAAATAAGGAATAGAACAATGTAACATTTCATTAGAGAACAACAATCAAAGATGAGTTTGTGATGCCTATTATTTTCCAGTTACAATACATTCTGAAGCGTTTATTTTGCAGACAAAGCTGCAATTTACCAATAATTTCAAATTTCTCATGTATTAAATGGCCAACATGTTTTTAAAGCTTAATTTAATACTCCGGAACTTCCAAAAAACAAGCTTGTTCCTCATATGATGTTATAGCAGCTGTAAAAAGTTATTCCCTCAGAAGCTTCTCTCTTTCTTCTTGAATAATAACAACAAAAAAACCCTTAAGTTACTGAGAAACTGGAAAGTGCCTCTAGAAAGTTCTCTTTTCTAAAGAGTTTGTGGTGAAAAACACACACAAAAAAAAAACACTGGCACTTGAGAATCCCCTGTAGAAAGTTCACTATAAACAATTTTATATATATATTCATTGTTCACACAGCAACACTTTAGCCCATTTATTATTAGATTATGTAGCGGATGCATCGCATAGTCATTTATCCCTGCAAATGAGAGGTCACTACAGAAAAGATAACATGTTAAACATGTTCATTCAATACAAACCTGTGATTTGAATTACAGCTTACTTTCAGAGCTTCAAGTACCAAACAAAACTAAAATCTTTTGACCAATCCAAATAAATATTTTTACAGAGATATAACCAATAACAGAACTTGCTCCTACTACCAAAGTTTGGATTTGTATATTTTTTGTCTGTTTGAGTGGGTGAGCTGCCGCTTGTATATTTTTTTGGTGTTTGATTTTACTTTTTACTGTAAAAACTAAAAAACACAGATTGGCAGTAATTAGGCAATATCACACAACAGCAAGTCCTGTTGTGAAGAATATCAGCACGGAAGTAATGCAATCATAGGCAGTGTGGCCCAGTATGGGCATCAAAACTGTGATGATATCCAGCACTGTATGATATTGCCTTTATATAACAAGTCTACAAACACGCAACAGATGATATGATTTGTTTGTTTATTTAACCAGTTATTTTGCTGTGGAGGAGAATAAACCGTGGGGTTTCTCTTTAGATTTGCACTTGCTCTGCTTTAGAATATCAGCTGCTGCAAGTCAACTTCTGGTTTCTGGAGCTGAATCACAAATAGCATAAAATGGGAATCGGGCGTGCTGCACATAGGGCGTATAACTAATTTCTTCCACACAGAAAGTAGTGCCCTTGATCAGTTAAGGAGGGTTAAGGAGGCATTTGGGATTCAGCCTTGTGTTGGAATCTTTGTAACAGTAAATAAAACAACACAGAGGCAATTCTGAATGACTTAGAGGCAATTATTAAGGAGACTTAATTATAATGCATTGTTTAAGACAACAATGTTATCAAATGTTTTTTGTGACTGGTTTTGAATGTGGGTTTTGCCAGGCAACTGCCCTCTCCTCAGTATTGCAGACCGTACTGACCTGCATTCACCCAGGCTGTGACCGACAGTTAATGTCTTATGTAAAAGTTTAGGCACCCCTTGATAAATAACAAATTTTGGTGATTTTTTTGAAAATATGTTAACACAGTCTCTCTTGGAAATGGAAAAAAAGTGCACAGTATTCTCAGCAAACATTGCATAGTTACTTTTTATTGCATTTTACTTTTTGAACAATTTAAAAGATAAAAAGATAAAAAATAAAAAGATGATTGTGGCACTTTGCAAAAGTTTGGGCACCCTACATAATCAGTACTTTGTAACTTCTCCTCTGGCAGATATCACAGCTTGCAGATGTTTTTTTTATTTTTTTATTTTTTTATGGCCAGCTAAAATCTTGTACTTTCTTGTATTTTCTCCCATTCTTCCTTGCAAAAGGCTTCTATTTCTGTAATATTCTTCAGTCGTCTTGCATGCACAGCTCTTTTACCCATAAATTTTCAATGATGTTTAAATCAGAGGACTGTGAACCGGTGATTTTAATTAGTTTTTCTGAACAGCATACGAGCAGTTCTCTCCGAGAAGTTTCTTGTTCTTTCAAATCTCATCTTGAGCTCAACAGTTCCCCTGAACTGCCATCTCTTAATTACATTTATCACTGTGAAAACTGCAACCTGATAATGCTTTGCTATCTCCTCATAGCCGTCTCCTGCATTGTGGGCATCAATAACTTTAATTTTCAGAGTCTTACACTGCTGCTTTTTGAGTAGTTGTTGGTTGTTGAGTGTCCTCAAGTGTGTGCACAAGGTTTGAAGAGTCAAAGTATCTGTAAAGCTTTGAAATTGGCATTTACTAATAACAGCTGTTGCCCTGCATTAGATCGACAAGGCTGGTTAAGGTCTGAAACCTAGTAAAAAGAATCTGAGACTCTGAAACTCTTAGGGTGCCCAAACATTTGCACAGTGCCATAATAACGTTATTATTTTTGTTCAATTTATGGCATATGAAGTAACTATGCATCAATGTTTGCTGAAAATATTGTGCATTTTTCCATTTCCAAGAGAGACTGTGTTAACATCTTTTTAATAATAATAAAAAAAAAAATCTGTTATCAAGGGGTGTCTAAACTTTTGCAAAAAACTGTGTGTGTGTGTATATACACACACACAAACACGCACACACACAGTGTACATATATTAGAACACCTTTGATGTTGAGTGATAGTGTGATATAATTAAACATTCCAATGCTGTTACCATCTGTTAATCACTATTTATGGGAATGGCTCTGGTCATTTAGTCTGATGTGATGTAGAAGATTACCCAACAATACCTGTGGGAGTGTTGTGAAGTTTTCTCCTCCTCCACTTTCTCCGCCTGCCACAGCCTGGCCAGCTCCCCCGAGTGGACATCAATCACTTCACGGATGATCTTTACAATACAATATCAAATGCATGACCAAACTTTCCAAACAAAACCTGTGCTGATTCTTCAGCACTGCCTTAGTCATGTATGCACAAAAAAAGACATTACAGTACTGACCTCTGTGTATGACTTCTTGGTGATGTGAACATTTTTTGCTCTGTATGACTGACGACGTCTCCTGTAGTCCCTCATTTCAGCCAAGACTTCAAGGTGAGACTTTGGGCCACTTTTCTCTTCATCTATATTTAAAGAAAGGATTTTCAACATGGCAAGATACAGTTCAAATACAGTTTCTAATTCAGTTAACACTTTAATCAGTGTTTTAGTAGTTGTGTGCTTGCCTTTGTTAAGCTTGGACACAAGATCCACGTAAAGATCTTCATTGTTGGAAGTCTTTGCGCTCTGCTGTATGGCTTCCTGTATCACATGATCATACAGAGCCAGACGGTCAGCTGCTGTGAGGTCACATATCGCTCGCTTGTGGTTCTGAGGCACATCTGCAGGCTCAGTGGAGTAATCCTCTAAACACACAAAAATACCCTGTATTTGTTACAGACTGGATCCAGGATAGTTTTCATGAAATCATAGATATTTCTTAAAATTATAAAATAGGAAATGCACAAGATCTAGTTTATGAACACACATGTACACTCCTAATATCAAATTAGTGAGTAATCAACTCTCGTCTGTAGGATATTCACAACAATTTCTCACAAGACCTGACTGTAATCACTGTACAGAGGTATACATATTGTTGAAACATACCATACTATTGGATTCTCTTGGTTCTTGGTTCTCTTGGTACTGTATCAATGACCAAAGTTTTGTTCATAAAATATACTGACACCTGGTGTTTGAATTCAGGTGGTCATAATTGGTCAGCATAAGTAACTACATCAATCACATAATTTGATTGATGTAGATTTGTATACTTGACACATTGCAGTTGTTGACTGCAAGAAATCTTAACACCTGACTAGTGTCCTCGTCAAGTAGCAGGGAACTGAAGGCATTGCACATACAATGTCACGCCCTGCAGTCTTTCACCTTCTATGAATTGCCTTTTATATCAGGTAAGAAACACTTTAGATAAGTGTTATGAATGTACTTGAGATTCTGACACATGTATGTTTAAAAGATAATTTAATAATTTAAACTCAACCTCCTGATCAAGATAACATGAGTAAGCTCATGTGCCCTTTTCCTGCCAAATATTAAGATTGGCCATAATGCCATTATTTTAAAACTGTACATGCATTTCTTTTTGTGTCCATCAACCTGAATAATAAGCAATCAACTATCTCTTTTGTGCTACAGATTATAAAGGGATTCATAAGAATGATTTATATTTCAGAAGAAGGTTTGCACCTATAAAGTGAATTTTAATTGTTCTGTATAATAGTTATTTTTCTAGTAATGCCTGTTCTCTTAAAAAATATTTCTAATGTAAAGAACGTAAAAAAAAAAAAACATTCAAAGGATATTTCAAAAGGATACATCAAGCATGAGCAGAAAAATGTCTTGAGTAGACAGCCTCTAATACTCACCCTTGTTACTAGGGAAAGAAATACAGAACAGAAATAAATGATGACAGTACCACTATAAAGATCTATTTTTCTTTCCAGTGGGTAAGTGCTTGTTCATATGATTTTGTTGGACTTAAACAATCAATATATGAACTGGGCAATGTATCATGAATACATAAATATATACTATATATACAGTACATACAGTATGTCACAAAAGAGAGTACACCCCTCACATTTCTGCAAATATCTAGTTATATCTTTTCATAAGACACTGCATAAATTACTCTTTGACACAATGAAAAGTATTCAGTGTAAAGTGTGTATAGCAATGCAAATGTTTTGTCGCCTCAAAATAACTAAAAATACTGCAAATAATAGCTGAACCCCTGGCAACAAAAGTGAGTACACCCCTAAGTGAAAAGTCAATATTTTGTGTCACCACCATCGTTTTCCAGCACGGCTTGAATTCTCTTGGCCATGGAGTTCACCAGAGCTTCACAGGTTGCCACTGGAATCCTCTTCCACTCCTCCATCACAACATCATGGAGGTGGTGGACATTTGACACCTTGTGCTCCTTTACCTTTCTTTTCAGGATGCCCCAGAGGTGTTCTATGGGGATTAGGTCTGGAGACATGCTTGGCCAGTCCATCACCTTTACCCTCAGCCTCTTTAGCAAGCCAGTGGTCATCTTGGAGGTGTGTTTGGGGTCATTATCATGCTGGAACACTGCTCTGCGGCCCAGTTTCCGGAGGGAGGGGGGGGGATCATGCTCTGCTTCAGTATGTCACAGTACATGTTAGAATTCATGTTTCTCTCAATGAACTGTAGCTCTCCAATGCCAGCAGCACTCATGCAGCCCCAGATCATGACGCTTCCACCACGATGTTTGACGGTAGGCAAGACACACTTGTCTTTGTACTGCTCACCTTGCACTTGACACCATCTGAACCAAACAGGTTTATTTTGGTCTCATCAGACCACAGGACATGGTTCCAGTAATCCTGGTCCTTAGTTTGCATGTCTGCAGCAAATTGTTTGCGAGCTTTCTGGTGCATCATCTTTAGAAGAGGCTTCCTTCTAGAACGACAACAATGCAGTGTGCAGCGTACGGTCTGAGCACTGACAGACTGACCTCCCATCCCTTCAATCATTGCTGGATGGACTCATCCGTCTGTTTTCCAAAGCCTATCTTTGGATCTGACGCTGAGAACGTGCACTCAGCTTCTTTGGCGGATCATGGCGAGGCCTGTTCTGAGAAGAACCTGTCCTCTTAAAGTGCTGGATGGTCTTGGCCACTGTGCTGCAGTACAGTTGCAGAGTGTTGGCTATCTTCTTATAGCCTAGGCCATCTTCATGTAAAGCAACAATTCGTTTTTTCAGGTCTTTCAGTTGTTTGCCATGAGGTGCCATGTTGAACTTTCAGTGGCCAGGTTGAGAGAGTGGAAGAGCTTTTATAACTCACCTGATATCTGGTGACACCTGAGACAGTGTAAGATTAATGAGTCACATGACAAAGGGGAAGGAAAATGACTATTTGTGCTTAATTTGTACATTTTCACTTAGGGGTGTACTCACTTTTGTTGCCAGGAGTTCAGCTATTATTGGCTGTATGTTAGTTATTTTGAGGGGACAATAAATTTACACTGCTATACAAACTTCACACTGACTACTTTTCATTGTGTCAAAGAGTCATTTATGCAGTGTTGTCCTATGAAAAAATATAACTTAATATTTTGCAGAGATGTGAGGGTGTACTCACTTTAGTGACATACTGTAAATATATGGGGTGTTCAAGACAAACCAGGACTTGTGATAAAATATCTTGTGAATGAAGGTGCAAAACCATTGACAAAACCAAGTGATTGGAACATTTCAGGAAAAAAAAGGACCTGGTCACTAAAGTCATTTTGCAGTACAATACATGAACTCATACTGTCTACTGAACCACTTGCACATTACAGGGAAATGCCACATCCCAGTACAGTACTGACCTCGCTAACTTTTGGGCCATTAGTTACTAGGAGGGTCAAATTTTAGAAACGTTCTACCCTGATGGTATCCAGGACTAGTGAAATGCTGGGATAAGTGCATTAGTGTAACAGGGTATTATATATAGATATAAAGGTAGTTTTTATTCTCTTAACAGTTTTCTGTTATTCTCCACAAACAAAAGTACTTGCTTGACTTGAACACCCCTTGGGGTAATGGTTAGTACAGATATAAGGTGCATAGCTTAAAACAAACTGTGAAGGAGGTAAGCATTAAGTCTCTTGAGACTTACTTTGACAGTAGTTTCCAGTCGACTGAATAGGAGGAGCACTTGCTCGGGCCTGCAGAATCACCTGATGTTGTGCATCTTTATCTATACCAAATAACAACACATGACTACTAATCTCTAACAAGAAATTATATAGATAAAACAATTGTACAATTATGAACAGTTAATCAACTTTTATACATAAAAAGTAATTGCCCTTAAACATAATAACTGGTTGAGCCACTCTTGGTGGAACAGCTGCTATCAAGTGTCTGCAAAAACTGCAGATGAGCAATTCGCATAGCGGTTGAGGAATTTTGTCTCTTCCGAATTGTTTTAATTCAGTCACATTGGAGGGTTTTCGTGCATGAACTCTTGGTATAATTTTCTTTTTATGGAACACTGTGTTAGTTTTACACCAGGGATGAACACCTACCAAAAATGTTAAAAATAAACATTTCTTTTTTTCGACTTTTGTCTCATCAGTCCACAGAATATTTGATGAAAAATTCTTGGGGGTAATGAAGATGTTTTTTTTTGATAAATGTGTGGTGAGCCTTGGAACTCCATGATGCCATTTTTGCCTGGAAACATAAACACTGACCTTAACTCTGGCAAGTGAGGCCTTATTGTTCTGGGTTCTTTTATGAGCTCCTGGATCAGCCACCATTGTTCTCTTGGAGTAATTTTGGTAGGCCAGTCACTACTAGGAACGTTCACCACTGTTCACAGTTTCCTCCATTTGTGGATAATGGCTCTCACTGTCATTCATTGGAGTCCCAAAGCCTTCGTAACTGTTTACAGACTGAAATGTCCATTACTTTGTTTCTTGTCACGCTCTTAAAATTTCTTCAGATTGTGTTGCTTTTTGAGGTCTTTTAGCCTTCTTCACTTTGCCAACTTAAGGGAGCTCTTGATTCAAAATTTCTGACAGGAATCATTTACGGCATTTGGCAGATGCTTTTGTCCAGAGCAACTTACATTTTTTCATCATGCATCAGAAAAGTTGATGGATAAGGGCCTTGCTGTTAACAGTGGAAACTTAGTGGTGCTGGGTTTTGGATCCATCTTTGTTTAATCACTTAAAAATGTGACAAATATACAAAGAAAAACAAAACAGGAAGATAATTTTTCACAGCAATATTGCTGTGAAAAACCTGTGATATACACTGTACGTATGTGTTTGTGTCACTGCCTTCAAGCAGTCTCACCCAATTTTATGCTGGGAATGTTGGCCTTCTCATAGCAAACTGATGTATCGTACATCTCTGCCTACAACACAAAAAAGGCATCCTTTTGTGATGAACAGATCATTATTAGGACATCCAGCACATAAAGTTTCATTTCTAAGGATTCAGCTCACTAATCAGGAGTCTTATGAACAAACCTGTTCTTCTTTAGAGTATCCTAACTGGGTGAGGAGACAGGTAGCTTTGTGGCTCTCCATAGTTCTAGACGGAACTGTGTGGTTCGGGTCATGGGGACACACTACCAACTTGTCCTGAGAAATAACAAGTGAGAAATTTTAGCAAGCTAGTGCTATGCTGCATTAGCTCTCCCTAGCTAACACACTAGCATAGCACAGCGTTACCGGCCTGGTATGTTAAAATCAAACAGGAATTTCTCTTATGTCTTGTTGGATGCACAGATCAGGTTGTCGTTACTACCTGTGAGGAATAATTCTCCCAGCTCCATCCCAGTTCATCGAGCAGCTCTGTCAGTTGTGTCCGACAGCTCTGACTAAACTCAGTCAGTTGATGCAGCGTCGCTAACCGACCCTGAAGCGCCTCGGAGGAATCAAACTCACTCATTTTCACCTCAACACCTCTTTCCTAACCCAAGTCTTGTTCCGAGTTTATGTCCACAACATACTACTGTATTAAATAGTAGCTAACAGTGTTTTAAGAGCATGTCTCACCACTAGCCGTTAATTCACACCCTTCACAGTGCACTACAATAAGAAGCGATTTGGGATACACCAAACAAACACCGCGTGACCCGGAAGTACAGGGCTTCCGTATTCCGGTTAGTTTAGCAGATCCAGGATCAGGCTTAGCAATATGTCAACCAGTACAATGCGTCGCCTTCTACAACGATCTGACCTTAGATCGGCTAACGGCGACTTCATAGACAAACCTTATGTCTGGACAAAAACAAGCAGCGATTCCTAGATTGTGATCTAGTTAGTGATGGTTTTGGTGCCTTAAGATGTATTTTATTGCATCTATTACATGTCAGTGGTGTTGTCTAATTAGCGGGTAGGTTGTCGGTTATTGTTATCACTCGGAAGAGCTGAGTCATCGCAGAAATTAATTTGCTGGGAACTAAAAGCAGGTAAACAACACTCAGTGTAGGCTATACACTGGTAATAATGACAGGCATCGTATAAACGACAATAACAGTAAAGGAAATAAGTCAAACAGATATATAGATGTAAATAGTGTGTGTGTATTGATGTTTTAATGTGAGCTATTATATCACCTTTGTAAATTTTACAGTTTTACAATTTAAAATATAATTTCTACTGTCAGAATTATATTGTTCTTTAAATACCATTCTCTCACCATCCGATTAGGATCCAGTTTCTGGAAGGAATTTTACAGTAAACCACTATGGGAAACCAGCTGGCAGGAATTGCTCCATCGCAGATATTGTCTGTCGACAGCTATTTCTCAGACATCCATGAATATGAATATGACAAAAGTCTTGGCAGCACCAGATTCTTCAAGGTGGCCAGGGCAAAGCACAGAGAGGGTTTAGTAGTGGTAAAAGTATTCGCCATTCAGGATCCATCACTGCCGCTGACCAGCTACAAGCAAGAGCTGGAAGAATTGAAGATCCGACTACATTCCTGCCAGAATTGCTTACCCTTTCAGAAGGCCACACTGTCAGAGAAAGCAGCCATTCTTTTCCGGCAGTACGTTCGCGACAACCTGTACGATCGTATCAGCACACGACCTTTCCTCAATAACGTGGAGAAGAAATGGATTGCATTCCAGATCCTTAATGCCGTGGACCAGGCTCATAAATCTGGTGTGCGTCATGGTGACATTAAAACTGAGAATATTATGGTGACTAGCTGGAACTGGGTTCTGCTTACAGACTTTGCTAGTTTTAAACCCACATATCTACCTGAGGACAACCCAGCAGATTTCAACTATTTCTTTGATACATCCCGAAGGAGAACCTGCTACATAGCTCCAGAGAGGTTTGTAGATGGCAGTATGTTTGCCACAGAAAGTGACCAGACTACTCCACTCATGGATCTCAGCAACAACAGTCAGAGGACCAGAGGAGAGCTCAAACAACCAATGGACATTTTCTCAGCTGGTAAAAAAAACATACTTATATATGTGCATAAATCAGTTTTAAGGTATGTAAATAATTTCACATTCTGTATCTGTTTCCCAGGTTGTGTCATTGCAGAACTGTTCACAGAAGGGGTCCCACTCTTTGATCTCTCGCAGTTGCTGGCATATCGCAAAGGGCAGTTCCAAACTGAACAAGTTCTGATGAAAATTGAAGACAAGGGTATCCGAGAGCTGGTATTTGGAGCCTTTTATACATTTATATTTAGGCATTTGGCAGACGCTCTTTTCTGGAGCAACTTACAAAAGTGCTTTGTAGTTTCCATCATTGGATAGATCCTTAAACTGGGTCACTAGTTTACTAACTAAATACCATGAGTCAAACACTGTTGGGAAGTTTTTTTTGGGAGGAGTGCGTGGAGATTAGCCCAAGTACTGAAGAAACAGATGTGTCTTAACTCGTCATTTAAAGGTTACATTTAAACTATTGTATTCATTTAAAAGATTAATAGATTAAAAGATTGCATTTATTACATTATTTCTTACATACCCAACATTCTATAGAAGCTATTGGCTTAATACATTTTAAATACCTTCAGTATGGCATCCCTTCAGTGTGATTGTGTATGTATTTGTCTCAGGTGGCCCAGATGATACAGCGAGAACCTGAAAAACGCTTGACAGCAGAGGAGTACTTAAAACAACAACGAGGCAAAGCCTTTCCTGACATCTTTTACAACTTTCTTCAGCCCTACATGGCCCAGTTTGCTAAAGAGACTTTCCAGTCTGCAGATGAGCGAGTGTTGGTGATTCGAAAAGACCTGGAGAACATCCTCAATAACCTATGTGGTAATGGCCAGGCAGGAAAATCTGAGATGCAAGAGAAGGCGTCACAGGAGCTTGGATCAAGCAAAGAACATGGTCTAGTGGTTCTGGTGTCAGTCATTACATCCTGTTTGCAGACCCTGCGTTTTTGTGATTCCAAACTTGCGGCACTAGACTTGGTGCTTCATCTGGCCAGCAGGTTAAGTGTGGAAATCCTGCTAGATCGAATCACTCCTTACTTACTTCACTTCTGCAACGATTCAGTGCCTCGTGTCAGGGCCGAAGCTGTACGCACACTGGCTAAGGTCCTGGCACTGGTCAAAGAGGTGCCTCGAAATGATGTCAACATTTACCCAGAGTACATTCTGCCTGGCATTGCCCACTTGGCCCAAGATGAAGCCACAATTGTCAGGCTTGCTTATGCGGGTAAGATAAGTGAACATAATGCCTACACTCAGATTGTTAAACACACGCCCTTCATAACAATTTCACTGGTATGATTTTATTCGCTAGAGAACATCGCTCACCTGGCAGAAACAGCACTGCGCTTTTTAGAGTTGGTGCAGGAGAACAATCTCAACTGTGAACAGGATGTCAATGGAGACGATGCTGAGGAAACTCGTCACCCCAATGAAAACTATGATTCAGGTACATGTCTGTTAAGCACACTCTCTGTCGATAGGATTTTAACTATGAATAATGTTGCGTTATATATGATTATTTTATGTACTGATATAAAAAACATATGAGTATAAAGAGCTCTTTTTAAGCTGAAGATGACAATAATTGGAATTTATTTTATTTATTAATATTGTTTTTTTTCTACAGAGCTGCAGGCATTGCATGAGATGGTTCAGCAGAAGGTGGTCACCCTCCTTAGTGACCCGGAGAACATTGTGAAGCAGACGCTGATGGAAAATGGCATCACTCGCCTTTGTGTCTTTTTTGGTAGACAGAAGGCCAATGATGTCCTCCTTTCCCACATGATCACTTTTTTAAATGACAAGAATGACTGGCACCTCCGTGGAGCTTTCTTTGATAGTATTGTGGGTGAGTTCTTTTTTTTCTTATTTTTTTCCATAAGTTATTCTCAAAATCCCAAATAGTTAAAGTTGTTTTATGATATTGAACATGCCTTGGGAAATGTATACATCGTTGAATGTCTACACCATTATCCATCATTTACAGGTGTAGCAGCATATGTGGGATGGCAAAGCTCATCCATCCTAAAACCACTTCTACAGCAAGGCCTGAGTGATGTGGAGGAGTTTGTCATCTATAAAGCTCTAAATGCTTTGACTTGCATGTGCCAGTTGGGACTCTTACAGAAAACACACATCTATGAGTTTGTCAGTGACATTGGTGAGAGAAATGGTTATATTAAAGTGTTCACTGGAGATGCATGTAATTATATTGTAATATAGCAGCTTAATTCACAAAATATAAATGTTATGAACTTTTAAAGGCCTGATACAGACAAGAAAGATATGTTTGTTTTGATAAGCCATGCAGCAATATTGTGTATGTGTTGTTTTGCCAGCTCCTTTCTTGTGCCATCCCAATCTATGGATTCGTTACGGTGCTGTGGGATTCATTACCGTGGTTGCACAACATCTAAATATTGCTGATGTGTACTGCAAGCTAATGCCACACCTTAACCCCTTTATTACCCAGCCTATTATACAGGTGAGATTACAAATTTAAAATTCCACGTCTTAAAAGTAACACTTTGGGTTCTCGTTACACAGTGACTTTTTATTTTTTGACAGATTGATAAGGAGATAGTGCTCTTGAGTGTACTCAAAGAGCCCGTAAGCCGCTCCATCTTTGACTATGCGCTCCGTTCCAAAGACATTGCCAGTCTCTTTAGACACCTACTCCTTCGACAAAGGAAACGAAATGGCTCTATTCCTGAGTGCCCCATTCCTGAAGATCCTGCTATCGTGCAACTCCTCAAGAAGCTCATATCACAGGTCAGACAGAGCGCTTATGTAGCTTTCTCTTTGTATAAGTGGAAATGTTTCATATGACAGTGTTACTCATTTTGAACATGCTGATGTGAGTTATTTAAATATGTGCAACTAGACATGTTTTGGACAGTAGCGGGAAGTGTGTGAACTGGTCTGTCATTATCCTTTCTCACTAATTTTACTGACAGGTACAATACTGTGCTAAAAGTCTTGAGCCACTACCTCATTTCTTCATATTTTGCTTTCTTGTATTTTTAATGTAGTCTTGAGCAATTCTTCCTGAAGAACTTTTTTTGGCTCTTATTTTTTGGCAAGTGTTTGGCCAGTTCATGTACCTGAACAGTCTCAGAGGAATTTCTTTTTGCTATCACATAATGACCTATGAAGCATTCTGTCACGTATTAGCTGGTATTCTTACTGGCTGATGTTGTTGCTGTGGGCTTAAGAAGGGCGGGCATAGAAAAGAGTCTTTTTTAATAACAAAAGAAAACACAAAACATGAACACAAGGCTAAGCACACAAGAGACTAATCCATACTAGCGGCCAAAGCCACTAGCGGCCAATCCTACTGGAGGCTAAACCTACTGGAGGCTAAGCCTACTAGCAGCTAACCCTACTAGCGGCTACACCTACTAGTGGCTAAGCACTCATGTGGCTAAACATACTAATACAAATAACTATACATACAAGGAACTAGACATACCAGTTTCCCAGAACAAACAGCTATTTATAATGGATCTAATGAGCTAGCTTGGTTCAGGTGAGCTCCCTCATCATCTGACCGAAGTGCCTTCTGGGAAACTGAGTCTACAAACAAAAACTACACAACTCAAAATTATCAGGCACTTTGCAGCCTGTTGATGTTTTTTCCAATTTCTTTCATTTTATTCACGTAATTCATTTTAAGTTTATATAAAAGATTATAGATTTTTAAATAAATGATGGGTGGCTGAAGACTCCTGGTGGACTTAACCTTGGACGTGTTACAGTCAGTGGGAGGAGGAAGGAGATGAAATAAGGTTAAGGAGATTTTCAGCATTTTATACCATTATAAATGTGTTTTGTATTTCCATCTTATATATTATTCATGTGTAGGATATAAGACAAAATGTAATTAATGCATGTGGCAAATGTATATTTTGGAATTGTGTGTATTGATGTAAATATTATGGAAGTGTGAAGGTATAGATGCAGATGATCTGAGGAATCCACTGGTTGTGCAGGTATGGTTGGAGCTGTGGTGCAGGTGAGGAGAGATCTGAGGGGGTGTTTTGTCCCATAGGGTGATCGGGTGACACACTACCAAAGGTCTATAAAGAGGATTTTTAAGGTCAAGCTGTTATTGTTCTAGGCAGTTACTTTTGAAATGCCAGTTTTCTGAGGAAACACAATGGGGTGGTTGATGAAAAACATGCACATTTTTATCCAGAATAATAGATTGTGTTCCATTTTGTGCATTTGTGTCTTAGAATACTACTAACTGCTTCCGAATTTTTGAGCTCTAGCCGAATGAGATTCATGAGCATAGACAGTTTAATGACCTGTCTTGTGTTGTCACTGTGCTTAGGAAGAGGTGATAGTTTCATGCAGCATGATAATATGTTGTGTATAATTTAGGATTCTTATCTACATGGTCCTTCATAGTCAAGAAATGTCATTGCATATCTCATGCTCAAATTTTCTCTCAGGGAATGACAGAGGATGAGGAGGACAAACTCCTGGCTTTAAAAGATTTCATGCTGAAGTCTAGCAAGGCAAAGGCCAACATTGTGGACCAGACACACATGAGTGATGGGGCACAGAGCGGAGTTATTGACCTGGGTTTGCTGGGTATCACTGGACGCCAGGTGGACTTGATCAGACCAAAGCAAGAGTCTGAGGACAAGCGAGGTACACGCGTTAAGCATTACTAGTCATGTTGTTGTACAGCAGCTGCACTATATTTAGTTTGAAATACAGGTTAACATGTTTGTTTTTCTGTTGTTTGCAGACTACATCCCTACTTTTTCTGGTACATTGTTTAGCTTCAAATAACAATGTCTTTCTTTGACGTGTAATTAAAAAACCTGTCATGTTAGTGAACTGTCTAAACCTGGTCATCTCTAGTTTATTCTGCCTATACTCATACTGCTATGAAGTACATTACTTTTACTTCTGCACAGTAGTACATTGGCTTAAATTAGTGCATAAAAAGTGATAAGAAATATGTTCTTGTTAGAGCATGCATGTTACAGTAACTCGAAAACAGCTTATTGGAGGGCTGAACTGCATGCAAGTGGACCAGCGAATTTAGTAATTGAACTGATTTTGCTATATGGCATGGACCACACCATATAGCATTTGGTGCACTCCAAGAGTCTCCGGCCCAGTCCAATGAGGCCCTATATTTTTTATATGTTTTTAACAAATAATTTATTTGTTATCAGAATATTACTGTTAACTAACTGCTTTTACCTTTAGTGCATTGTGTTTGCTTTTGTGTAACACTTTCTGTAATAGAATTTGTTGCACATTTTAAATGTGCTCTAAGCTTTTGATCTTTATTTGTGTGAGTTATGAGTTGTACTGCTGCCACATGATTGGCTGATTAATCACTGGCTGATAACTGGGAGATAATAAAACAAGCAAATGTTCCTGATAAAGTGTGTATATTAACCCAATGTGTTAACAACATCTGGCACAGAGAAAAAAAAATGTAAAGGGTTGGAGAAAACTGATTGTTTTTTGTTTGTTTGTTTTTTCATTCTTTTGTCAGCTCGTAAGCACACAAAGCAGGACTCAAATCTGAATGAAGAATGGAAGAGCATGTTTGGTTCTCTGGACCCTCCCAGCTCTGCAGCAGCTCTGCCGACGGTACCTACTGTTCTACTTGCAAGCGGTGGCGGGGAACCCAACGGGACTGTGGCGGGCGGGCGTCTTCGATCAGAGAGTTCCTCCCAGACTCTTAACCTCCCTCATGTTCCATCCTCAGCTCAGGTCGACTGCTAAGCCGACTACATCCTAGCTTGCTTCCGCCCTTTTCACATTTTCTGTTTAATCCTTCTCTGTATTCTCCATATATCCATGTGCTCATCTTGACTCAAACCCTTTAGCCAAGTCCGTTCATAGCTTGACCGTTCATAGCTTTACTAGCAACAGTACTTAAGTTTTCTGTCTTTCTGTGTTCCTATATTAGATACCAGAAAGTGGAAGCACTCAGACCAGGAAAGCCACAGCGCCCCCTGCAGTTCAGGTGGTGCAGTCGATGACGGGGGCATCCACCTACCAGCGGCGTGTGACTACTTGCAAAGCCGAACTGCAGCAGCTCGTGCAACAGAAGAGGGAACAATGCAATGCAGAAAGAATGGCCAAGCAAATGATGGAGAGTGCAGAGTGGGAGAGCAGGCCTCCGTTGCCAGGTTTACAGCTGAAACTAATCTCACATTTGTTTTGGGCCATTATAACATCTGGAAACCTTTAGCTGAAAGCTCTAGATATCACGGACACAAGCAACATTAAACAATACAGATGAATAAGATTATTGAAATAGACAGCAGATGCTTCCTTAGAAATCCCACAAGGGTTCTGAGGTCTGGCTAACAAATCTGTTGCTCTCTCTGATCTCTTCGTTTTACTAAGTTATTATATGTTTACATGAAATTAACATTTTTTTAGTATTTCAGTAGTGTCTCCAGTAAATTGAATTGATTTATTTCTGCAGGATGGCATCCTAAAGGCTTGTTAGTAGCCCATCTCCACGAACATAAGTCAGCTGTAAACCGAATTCGAGTATCTGATGAGCACTCTATCTTCGCCACGTGCTCAAATGATGGCACTGTGAAAATCTGGGACAGTCAAAAAATGGAGGGCAAGACAACAACCACAAGGTAGAGTGCCAGTATATAGCATATTTTAATGCTTTGTACTAGAGTGGAACTTCGGATGGTGAGTAACCCGGTTTGTGAGCGTTCCGCAAGATGAGCGGAGATTTTTTTAAATATACATTTTGTCTTGATAAACGAGTCGAGTATCAAGTATCAAATATCATGGAGTATCAAACATCGAGTGTAAAGCATCTTTTACTTTGGGTTTGTATGAGTGTGTGCTCGTGTAGAGTGGGTATAAGTGTGCGCTTGCGCAGAGGTGTACGTGTCCTATACAGCAGCCCCCTTTCCCCTCCTTTCTCCTCTCCTCTCTCTGGTCTCAATCACTGCAGATAGGATTCTTTTGCAGTGACTGTCAAAAACTAATGACACACATGAGTTGCGTTCCAAATGGCCTGAAGTACTCTGCGAAGTATACTTTACAGGGTGTTCAACCATGTTAAGTGTGATTCCAAACCGCAGGGAGCGAAATTATTCAGTTGTAGGTGAACTTCACCGGGAAAGGGAATGAAAAAATTCCCATCAGACATTGCGTCTTGCTGGAGCGTGAAAAAAAATGGAGCTCGGAAAAGGATTTATATATTTATTAACATTATTATCGAAGATGACATCATATTAAAAGGACACAAAAATTTTAATTTAAATTTAATCAGGAATTCCTTAGTATTATATAGGCTAGTAATCTGTAAAAAAAATCTCTCTACAGCTTTAATAAATCTGTATTAGAATTAATTTTTTTTTTTTAAGTTATACATGGTTTCAATAGGATGCTTTATAATGGTATCAGTTTTTGTTTCAGCAAATATTCAATATGTAATGTCCGTAGTGTGAAATTTCAGGTATCCAAAGGGCTTATGTTACCATGGTAACGCACCCGCGTTCAGTTGCTTGTTTTCCGCTCATTTTGAACATGCCAATCCTTACCATTGAGTGAGCAATCAGCCCACCTATCCTCTAGATGGCAGTAGTAAGGATTTGCATGTTCAAAAAGGACGGAGAACAAGCAGCTGAACACAGGAAGCAGAGAGCATATGTGTCATTAGTTTTTTTTATTATAACTATTTCATGCCTTTCTGTTGTTGTGAATAAAGGCATAAATTACAGAACTGTAGGCTCTGTGTTACTACACTTTCCAAAGAAAAAGTGCAGGTTAATTTGTTTTATTTTTACTTTATATTTTGTATTAATTATTTTTAAATAAATATTTTTGGGTTGTGGGATGAAATGTCTGAGTTTCCATTATTTTTTATGGGGGAATTTGCTTTGATATATGAGTATTTTGACATACAAGCATGCTTCTGGAACAAATTATGCTCTCAATCCAAGGATTAGGATCTGTATTTTGTAATTTCACCATTCTGGATATAAAAACGTTGCTACTGCAAACTTGTGGAATAACATTTTGTAACATTGATTTAGCTATATTTTTCATCTTTGCATTACTCTCAGATGCACACAGTTGTATAGAATTCAAGGCTTTGTCTAAAACTGCACAATGCATAATTAGAGCCTGTCTTATATCTAGTGTCAGATGATTCTTAGTGTGACTGCCTGATCAAGCGGCAGTCAATGCATTGTGACCTGACATGGTCAACTGTTGCTTATTCTGGGAAGATTACATTTTATCTCATTATAATTGTGAGCAGTTGAAGGTTAAGGACCTTGCTCAAGGGCTCCTTAATAGTAGTTGTTCTTAGTAGTGTTAATTATTCTTAATGAAGTGGGCTTGTTATATTGCTATTACAATAAGACATGAAAATGTAATGGAAAATGGTGAACTTGTGTTTTAGGTCAGTGCTCACATATTCCCGTATTGGCGGTCATGTGAAAACCTTGACTTTTTGTCAGGGGTCACATTACCTTGCTGCTGCTTCAGATAATGGTTCCATTCAGCTCCTTGCAGTGGAGGCCCACAAGCCACCTAAATCCCCCAAGGTGCAGCAGTGTCAGACCAGGTAAGTGATCAACTGTATGAGGAATTAATAATTGATGTTTATTAGAAAAATAATTTTCTTGATGTGTAATAACAGTTGCAGACTTACAGAATCCATGACAAATCTGATTTATCCCATTTTTAACAAAACATGTTCCATGCCTTTTGCTGTTTGCAGGTTCCTGGACTTGAAGGAGGATGGTTGTGTGGTGGATATGCATCATTTTAATTCTGGGGCTCAGTCCGTGCTGGCCTACGCTACAGTGAATGGCTCCCTAGTGGGCTGGGACTTGCGCAGCAACACCAGTGCCTGGACCTTGCACCATGATCTGCGCCTTGGCCTCATCACCTCCTTCGCTGTGGACATGCACCAGTGCTGGCTATGTGTGGGTCAGTGGTGTAATGTGCATACTTTATTATTATCATTGTAGTAATGCACAATGCCTTTATGGAATTATACTGAATTCCAAGTGTTCCTCTTTGCTTGAAGGTACAAGCAATGGAACAATGGCATGTTGGGATATGCGATTTCAATTGCCAATCTCCAACCACTCCCACCCAGCCCGAGCTCGAATCAGGCGTCTGCTTATGCATCCCCTATATCAGTCCTCAGTCATAACAGGTGAGATGCTTTGTATACTTATTTAATTTGTTGCAGCATGTATATTCATTGTCAAAAAATGAACAGCCAATGAGTCATAACTAAGTCATAACTATGGAAAAACACATTTTGGCAATTCAGTTTTCAGAATTCCAAGTGCACTTATTTTTCACCAAATAATTTGTCAGATACACATAAAAAATAAGGGTATTGAAGAGACAAACCAGATTGTGGTTCTTGTACCTCATCTCACTTGTTGTAATTCACCTAGAATTTAAATTAACAGCCTTTAAAAAGTCACCTGATGAAGAAATTATGCATCAAGACCTCATTGGGTTCTTGTCATAGACCCTTACAATAGAGAGAAAAAAAAGAAACAGTGCCTTTTCTGACTCCTGTCTTACTTCCTGTCTTATTTTATCAATACCCTTTAAGACTAATAGCAATCCTCTGTGTTTCTCAGCTGTCCAAGGAAATAATGAGGTCTCAATGTGGGATATGGAGACAGGAGACCGGAAGTTCACTCTGTGGGCCAGCTCTGCTCCACCTCTCTCAGAAATGCAGGCATGTATTAACACTTATTTCACACATACAAATCTTCTACGATGTTACAGTAGGTTTCTGACAGATTATTAGGTACACTCATTTAGCCTTCAGGGTGGCATGTTTGCATTGTGCAAGAATATTGTACCATGCCAATATGATTATACTTTCAAGACCTTTAACCAGATGTATGATTGTGTAAGTTCATGAGTTATGCAGGAAGCAAAATCTTCAACTTCATAGACCTCTTTAGTGGAATCATATGCATTGTGACATCTTACATTAACAAGCAATCCACATGAGGTTAGAATAAACTGTAGCTAGTGCTCAAGCCAGTGAAATGCTGGATTTAGATATCGCATGCTGTTTAGACATTCCATGATTAGTATCAGAGGCTAATGATTGCCAGAAAAACATTCCTCTCACCATCTTATTTATCACCAGCCTGTATTGTTTAAATGAAACAAGATGGATCCTAGATTATATTGCCTGATGAGGCTTCTTGCCTGATGTTCATGCTTCAGTGATCATTTTATCAACATCCTTTTTCCTTATTCTTACTGTAAAGCATTTGACATGTTTGATATTTGACATTCTGCATACTAAATTTCCACATGATTTATTGAATTGTGAATTGTGCCTGTTTCCTTGTATGATTCTTGCTATTTTCCATTGATATCCACAGGGTGATATTGTTTCCAGTATGTTTTTTTTCTTTTCACACCACGCTTGACCCTTATGTGTATAAATAGCTGTGTGGGGGATAAACAGCCGTGGGGGAGAAGCTCATCTGTTTTGACAATTAAAAGCCTCGATTAAGCCTATCTGTTTCTAGAAAGGCTTGTCTGTGTGATCTAAATGACATATCAATATGTTTACCCCTCTCCTCCATGTTGCTGCTAATGCATCAAACACTTTACACCCAGGACTGTATTATTATTATTATTATTACTACTGTAGTAGTGGTAGTAGTATAATTTCTTAAATATTTCCTTATTTCTGACAATTCCATTTTCACTGTTTGCCCCAAGATCCAAGTTCCACTGCACATACTGTATATTCCATTGTATATATTGTTATATTAATTAATATTTTCGTACAATTATCTTTTGTTTATTCTTACATTTTTTTTTATTGCTGCTGGTCTCTGAGAGCTACCAAACAAATTTCATTGTATCACTAGAATGACAATAAAGTCTATTTTAAATCTTTATCTTAATAATCAAACTCACATTGGGGAATGTATCTGACTTTTGACTTTGGAGTGTGGCGTGTAACTTTGACCTTGGCAACGTATTGTAATATACGATTATGCTTCTTATATGAGCCTGTGCTTCCTGTCATAGCCATCCCCTCATAGTGTTCATGGAATATACTGCAGCCCTGCTGATGGCAACCCTCTCCTACTCACTGCTGGATCAGACATGAGAATAAGGTAGTCACAGTGTTACAATGTTTAGTTCTTTATTAATAAAAAATCAATAGTACATTCTAATAAAAAATTGTGATAGGTTATTGAAGGCAGTTTCAAAGTAGTTAATCCCACTATGAAACATTATATAGTGAGGTGCTTCTTGCTTATGGTAAACCTTTTTTTATATCAGGTTTTGCTCTCTTTGTTAATTATTATTTTTTATCCATTTCTATATATCTATATATTTTTATCTGAGTCTATTTTGTAAAAATAAACGCAGCACAATGCCTAGAAAACGGTGATTTATTGGTTAGTTGGAGTCTCCTGATTTTTAAGATTATTAAACCATAAGTGTTTTTTTTTTCAGATTCTGGGACCTTGCATACCCAGAACGTTCCTATATTGTTGCCGGTGGTGCCAATGACTCCTTACACTGTCCTTCTGTATTCTACAACCGCAAGATAATTGAGGGGACTGAAGTCGTACAGGTTGGATTTCTTGTTTTTTTCAGCATTGTCTTTATAAGTTTTCTATATATGTGTTTTTTTTTAAATATAATATATGTCCTCTTCTTTATTATTAGGAGATTCACAGTAAACAAAAAAGTGGTGCCACAGAGGATGCACCTCGCCGCGGTCCAGAGTCCTTGCCTGTGGGCCATCATGACATTATTACTGACATTGCCACTTTCCAGACAACCCAAGGCTTCATAGTCACATCCTCAAGAGATGGCATCGTAAAAGTCTGGAAGTGAGAATACTCATTAATGCCAGAGTGTGTGGCAGTCTAAACACAATAGCAATGTGCAATGGATCTCAATGTGATTACCATGTGACCTAATCAGGTCTGTTATTTAATAGGATAAATATTTCAAGTTAATTTTGTGTTTTTCCTTGTCATAAGTATATGCAAAATATGAATAGCATGGAGCATAGCTAGACATGGGCAGCCAAAATGTGCGTGTTAGCCATGATAACATTAGCTACATACAGTGCAACTTCATGAGCGATTGATTTTGGTCATCAGTATTATGCAATAAACATTTATGGAAAACGTTTTTTATAGTGCCACTTATCTCTACAATTTTATTTGAATAAAACATCAACTGATAAAAATACTTAATGACAAAACAAGTGACTATTAGTATAGGTGATAAAAATCTAAAATCTCTTACTTTGCTATTAGATGATGAACATGCATGACCATCACCAGTTTCTCACTTTATCAACAAAGACTAATCACATTTATTAAGTTGGAATGTTTAACCTATGAGAAACAAAGCAAATGTTCAGAAATGTGCCTTGATCCAGATGTTATTAATAAAGGCATGGTGTCACTTGTGATATGGGAAAGAGTTGACTCTCCCAGCTGATATAGTTGTTGTGTCATAGCAGACAAGTTATTTGGTGGAACTGACAGTTGCAAGGTTTATATACTTACATACTTTGCGGAAATATACCTGAGTGTCACGAGCAACCGAGGGATGAACAGAAAAGCCTTAGCAGTTAGCCCGTGTAGCGTGGATGGTAAAACCAAACGCGGAAGCAGCGCGAGTAGGCAGGATAACCACGTGATTAGTTTCAGAACTCTCTTACACAAAGAGCAAGGATCTACACAAATAAACCCGCGTTCTAGCAACACACACTCAATCAAAGAAGCAACCAGAATTGGTGAGTACTCACAGAATAGTCGGTGGAGCGTCAGCAAAGGCATGGGCGAACTCAATGACTGAGCAATGTCTGTCTCCGCCATTTTGTCTCCTTTTATGCTTCCTGAAAACCCGACCGTATTACTCCCGGGTCCTAGTGCCGGTCGAGTCACGAGTGTGCATGACAGTACCCCCCTGTCCAGGACCGACTCTCGACGGTCCTGGGATGGAGGATACCCGACGACGGTAGTCCCGGATGAGTTCAGGGTCTAGGACGAACCGAGCCGGAATCCAAGATCGCTCCTCGGGACCGTAACCTTCCCAATCCACCAGGTACTGGAGCCCTCTGCCCCGAGGGCGTGAGTCAAGGATCTGGCGAACGGTGTAGGCGGGACCACCCTCAATGATACGGGGAGGAGGAGCAGGGTGGGTGAGTGGAACCATTGGTGAAGTGATGAAAGGTTTGAGCTGGGAGGTGTGGAATACCGGATGGATCCGGAGCGCCGCAGGCAGCTGGAGCTGGTAGGTGACAGGATTGATACGGAGGGTGATGCGGTATTGACCAATGAACCTGGGTGATAGCTTCTTGGATTCTGTATGGAGGTGCAGGTTTTTCGTAGACAGCCATACTTTGTCACCTACATTGTACAACTGTCCCGGAGCGTGTCGACGGCGATGTTGCGTGGTGTAGCGGTGGTTGGCACGGTGAATGGCAGTGTTGGCTTGACTCCATAGCCGTCGACACCTTCGGACCAACTGTTGGGCCGACGGTACATCGACCTCCGGTTCTTGGTGTTCGAACATCGGAGGCTGGAAACCGTGGCATATCTCAAAAGGGCTTAGGTTGGTAGCAGAGGAGATGTGGAGATTATGTGAAAGTTCTGCCCAAATGAGATAGCGGGCCCAGGAGCGCTGACGATCGGCGATGAAGCACCTCAGGTAGCGCTCCAGTTGTTGGTTGGTCCGTTCCGTCTGACCATTAGTTTGAGGATGGTATCCAGATGACAAACTGCAGGTGGAATTGATCAGACGGCAGAAGGCCTTCCAGAACTGTGCCGTGAACTGAGGCCCCCTGTTCGAGACGATGTCCTTGGGGAACCCATGCAGACGGACTACGTGTTCTAAAATCAGCTTGGCTGTCCTTTTAGCTGACGGGAGTCCGGGGAGGGCCACCAGATGCACAGCTTTGGAGAACCGATCTACGATGGTCAGAATGGTGTTTTTTCCCTCGGCGGCCGGCAGGCCCGTGATGAAGTCGAGGGCAATGTGCGTCCAGGGTCGACGGGGGACGGGGAGTGGTTGGAGCTCCCCGGCTGTTGGTTGGTTGGTGTTCTTCGCTCTGGCGCACGCTGGGCACGCCTGGACGAACTCTTTGATGTCCTTTGTCATTGTGGGCCACCAAAAGGCACGCTGTATAAATGTTTGGGTGCGCCCCACGCCCGGGTGGCTGGAGAACGGAGTGGAGTGGCCCCATTAGAGGACCTCGCTTCTTAGGGCGTGGGGGACGTAGAGTCGTCCAGGTGGCACACCTGCCGGTTCGGTCTCCGTGGCCTGTGCCTGGCGGACCCTCGTCTCCAAATCCCAACAGAGTGGTGCGATGATTTTGGATGGTGGGAGAACAGGCGCGGGGTCCGCCCGGGGGCCGTCTTCCTCATGTTGTCGGGAGAGGGCATCGGCCTTGGTGTTCTTCGACCCCGGACGGTAAGACAGATGGAAATTATATTGTTCAAAGAACAGTGCCCACCGCGCCTGTCTTGGATTAAGCTGTTTCAAACTCCGGATAGTGATTAAATTTTGGTGATCGGTCCAGACGATGAATGGTTCTCCAGCGCCCTGGAGCCAGTGTCGCCATTCTTCCAAAGCCCACTTTATGGCAAAATGACAAAACTCAGGAACGTGGTGGAGCGCTTGTGAAAAGCGCACTTCTCCAATTTACAATACAATTGATGGGCGAGCAATCTCTTAAGTACCGCTCTGACATGCTGGATGTGTTCGTTGACAGAGCGGGAGTAGATGAGAATATCGTCCAGGTAGACGAAGACCCATCTACCTAGCATGTCTCTCAGGACGTCGTTAATGAACTGTTGAAAAACTGCAGGTGCATTGCAAAGTCCAAATGGAATGACCAGGCTCTCATAATGTCCAGTAGGTGTGATGAAGGCCGTCTTCCACTCATCACCCTCTCTGATGCGCACCAAGTTGTAGGCGCTCCGGAGGTCCAACTTTGTGAAAATGGTGGCACCAGAGAGGGCGTCCAGGGCAGAGTTGGTAAGAGGCAGAGGATGACGATTCTTGACTGTGATGTTGTTAAGCCCCCGATAGTCAACACAGGGGCGTAAATCACCATCCCCCTTCTTCACAAAGAAGAACCCCGCGGGGTTTATGGACAAGCATTCAGGGTATCTCAAAGAGATTGATATGGGATTGATATCAATTATTTAAAAAGTGTGCACATTTGTGTAAAAAAAAAAGTATTTTATTGGAAACCATAAAAAAATATTACCTACTGTAGTAGGCTGGGCAAAAACAGGAGGACGTAAGAAAAACAGCATATCATTTTGTCTACTTTCATATGAGACATGAACCAGTCCTATGGACTGTGATATGACTAATAAACTGAAACTAATGCTGAAAACAGGCACTCCAAAACCGGCAGAAATGCAGTTTCTTACATCTGGGAAATATTATACAATCATAATAAAAAATAATTTAATAAAATGGCAGTATCTGGAAGAAATAGCTAAGAAGTCCTCAGTATGTCAGAATATATATTCATTTTTTGCTACAAAAAAAACTTACTCACTAATAACTTTACCATGTGTCAAGCAATCACAATGTATCTCCAAAATAAAATTCAGATATGTAACACTGATTTGTGTGTAAATGTTATGCCTGGAGAGTTAAAATCAAGAATTACAGAGCAAAAAAACAAGCATTACAAGTATTGTGTATATACACAATACTTGTATTGCAATATATACAATTATTGTGTTATAATACGGAATTAGTAAATTAGGAAAGAAACAAATAAGAAAGAAAGAATTGGGGGGGGGGGGAGCAATATAGGACTCTTTATTTCTCCAGATTTCAAATTAACAACCCTGTAACAGACTGTTTACATCAATCATCACATGAATGCAACACATGCTACACAGGCTATCAAAATTATCTTTATCTACTGCCTACCATGGGAACACTGGACACAACCCCAATAAGACACCAGTCTGTTACAGGACCCTATGCGCACACACTTATTTATATCTCGCGGCAGGTTTACAATTCACCTAGTGATTTGGCCTACTTGTTCCAAATAAATGATGGCATATTGTAGCACAGCTCCATGTTCTCTGGATTAATGTAAAGTTTACTTTGTGCACCACAATACTGATCAAATAAATCACTTACTGATGAACGAATGAGTGAATGAATGAACAAATTAATAGTTCAAATGACATTGGTGTTGAGACCTGTGGTCAGAAATCATGCACAAATCAAACTGTCAACCAGACAAAAAAATTTTATAATCACAACACTTTCTAAAAACAACACAGTGAATGTCAGGATGTGAGAACACTAATAGTAAATAGTGCTTTTTAAGTTTTTAATGTAGGTGAATAATTATACTGATTAGTGCAGAGTTTGGTGATATGAATCAGTTTTATGATATAATGAGCAGTAAATCTGGTGTGAAATGTTTCAAATAAAAAAAAACTATGGACAAATATAATCAGAAAATAGATAATTAAAACTGTAACTACATAGAAAAGTTAATATTGTACCATACTTCACTTTGCAATTGAATCATAAGCACCTTCCTATTAATTTACATTAATTATGAACTAAAATATTGATTCTAGTGAGTCACATTTCATTTATGAAGCTACAGAGAGACAGTGTCAGAAGTGTTTCTCAGCAGCAACTATGAACATGTCACTATCAGTAGAATTTGGAATGTTTAAATGCTTGTTGTAGATTCATATCCTACTGTACCATAATTTCCTATCCAATCTGAGAAAATGTTTGAGGATAATTTGCTCTAAGCATTATCAGTAATTTGAAAAAGTCACTGTAGAGTATGAAGTGCCATGCAGCGGATTTCACATTCCTTCCTACTGTCAAAACTATTAAGGTTCCCACCACATCCTCCATACAAAAAATGAGTGCATTTATTTTGCTCTTGATCATAGAACCATTTGGGTACATAATTCATGCAGGGCCCTTCATCTTGTTTCAGGTGGCACACATCTGTAACTGGAGAGAAAGAAACAGAGAGAGAGAGAGGTTATTAAAAATTCATACAACTCCTGCATGGTGTATGGACATAGATTACTTACTGTTCTTGATGACATGTTATGTAGCATTCAGTTATGTGCTAAATATGTTGTTGTTTCCACCACAACCACCATAAGAGAAGTATAAGCACCTTTTTTCATAGTACCACTTGAGCACATATTCTCCACACACTATGCCCTGTCCATTTGCAGTAAACACTGGGCTAGAAGCAAAACAGTGCAAAAACATGCATGGTGCATGCAGAACATAGAAATCTCACTATACATGCTTACATTTGCACTACTCACTAAGTATCATTAACAAATAACATGCAACTTTGCAATTTCTTTCCATTTACTGGCATCACTGTTAAACACGTGTTGATTGTTCCCTATTTTAAGCTTATTACAGTATATTATTGTTATAACAATGATTATAAGCATAGCTTTGTAGTGGCCTTAGACATAACCTGTAACAGTTCATGGGGCTTGGGTTGCTGTTGTTATAACAGCATTTATAACAGGACCTATATATAACAGTTTTAACAGTTGTTATAAACTTCTTTACCATTTGAATCTCCAGGTCTTGAGTTTAACACATTCCCATATTCAAACTCAGTCCCCATTAGTGTCCATGTTGGCTCAGCATATTCTTTGTCTCTTTTACTCTTTACCTTCACTCCTTCTGTCTCTGTATACTCGGTGTATGTGATTGATTTAGGAAGAAATCTGAGGGGAAAAAAATCTTTTAAATAAGTTTATATTTTAATTACACATACAGTACTCCTGGTTTGATTAGCAGATGTTAACAACCCTGATATTCCATATTACAGTGTGTGTTATAAATATGTATAAATACTCAATCTTTCCAAAAACACTAAATCTAAGCACCTAATATAAAGTAAGTAATACAAAGTAATTATATGTACAATTATACAACAGTTAGTTCTGACTGAGTAACCTGATTGTACAAAAGACATTCCATGAGTGCTAAAAATGGAAAGTAAATTGGATTGTTCCATCAATAATTAATTATACTATGTATAACTGTATATATATATTACTATATGGTCGCGTCTTAGGAAACATAAACGGAGACAAGATGGCGCTTTACACTCGCTCAGTCATTGAGTTTTGCCCATGCTATCGCAGACGCTTCGCTCATCTAAACGTGAGTACTCACTTTCTTGGGTTATCGCTTCCGATTGGGTGTGTGTATTTAGAACACGGGTATATTTGTGTAAACTCTTCGTCTCACTTTGGGAGAGTTCTAATAATAACCAGCGTGGTTATGCTGCCTGCTCGCGCTACTTCCGCGTTTGGGATTACCATCCACGCTACAGGGCTAACTGCTAGTCTTCTGGTTCATCTCCGGTTAGTTCGTGACAGAATGACTGAGCCATCAGCAGTAAACTCAGCGGAGTTTGCTCACCTCTGCGATGTGGTTGACCAGCATACTAAGTTGATTGATCAGCTCTGTGGTGAAGTCGCATCTCTCTGCAAGGAGCTCCAAGACGTCGCGGCCTTGCACCACAAGGTGACGGAGCTGCGACAGGAGAACACGACCCTCCGCGGGGTGGACACTCAGCCGGCTGTTGCCACGCCCATCGCAGCGGCTGCTGCGCCGCCAACCCCCTCCCCATCTTCTGATGTTTTTCTAGCTTTACCGGATAAATGGGATGGCACAGATTGGAAGTGCAGTGTTTTTCTAACTGCGTTCCATTTAGTGTTTGAGTTTAAATCCACCAGATACTCCACAGACCGACTGCGCATTGCTCTTCTCGTCTCGTTGCTATCCGGGCAGGCAGCTGAGTGGGCCACGGCGGTTCTTTGTTCAGATTCAGACGTCACCTACTCATACACAGAATTCACCCGTCAGCTTAAATTCACCTTTGAGCATACAGTTGCTGAGGTGGAGACCGACTCTAAGCTATACCATCCACGGCAAGGAGGGTCATCCGTGGGCCGCTACACCGCGGAGTTTCGCGCTCTCGCCGCGCAGACTGACTGGGGCGACTCCGCCCTCTGGACGACTTATTATGAGGGACTGGCTTCGCGCATAAAGGACGAGCTTGCCGGATCGACCAATGTCTGCTCGCTCGTCCCAAGCCAGCTCCCCGTACCCTGCCACCCATCATGATGTCACTACCTCGTACCATGCCCTTCTTCTCCCACGCTCCTCATTCACTGCAGCACTCACCAGAACCGTCGGTCGTGGTTGACACAGTAGCCGGGGAACCCATGCAATTAGGATGCGCCTCCTTAACCACTGCAGAACGGGAACGCCATTTTAGGGAGGGGCTCTGCGCGTATTGTGGATCCGCCGCACACCATCGAGCCATCTGTCCTCTGCGGCCAGGAAATGCGCAGTCCCGGTGAGAAATGAGAGTAGCTCACCGGGTTCCATCTCCTTCTCCACCACCCTGACTAATGATTCCCGTCTCACGGTAAACGTACACCTCCAGTTTGGCCACAAACAGGTCGGAAGTACCGTGTTCGTCGACCCCACAGGGCCGCAGGTAACTTCATTGACTCTTCATACACCAAAAAACTGGGGGTAAAAATCGAGCCGTTATCCCAGCTAATGACGATTACATCAGTCGACGGTCGGCCCCTTTCCTCCAGCCCCATCACCTTTCAACCCCAGCCCATCACCCTCATCATCAACCAGCGTCAGGAACAGAAACGGTTTTACACCACCACAATTTCATCACCACCCATCATCCTCGGACACCCTTGGCTGCTACGTCATGACCCACTCATATCATGGACCGAAAATCGGATTCTACAGTGATGGCTGACCTGCACCGAGCTCTGCCTACAGACCGAGGCTGGGATGTGCTCTAGGGAGCCCGAGGCCCCCGATGTCGGCACAGACAACATCCCGCTAGACTACCTGGCTAAAGTTTTCTGTAAGAGACACGCCAACCACCTACCTCCTCATCGCCCATATGACCTGGCAATCAATCTTCAGCCAGGCACCACGCCACCCTGCGGCCACCTCTATTCACTATCCAACACCGAGATGCAGGCGATGGAGGAGTATGTTTCCAGTGGACTTTGCCATGGTACCATCTGGCCCTCCTCCTCACCTGCCGCCGCGGGGTTCTTCTTCGTGAAAAAACATCACCATAAAAAACCTACACCCGCTGCCTCTTACCAACTCTGCCCTGGATGCCCTCTCTGGTGACACCATCTTCACTACGTTGGACCTCTGGAGTGCCTACAACTTGGTGCGCATCAGAGAGGGCGATGAGTGGAAGATGGCCTTCATCACCCCTACAGGACACTACGAGAGTCTGGTCATCCCTTTTGGTCTCTGCAACGCACCTGCTGCATTTCAACAGTTTATCAATGACGTCCTCAGAGACATGTTAGGCCGCTGGGTGTTCGTCTACCTTGACGACATCCTCATCTACTCCCGAACCGTCAATGAATATATCCAGCACGTCAGAACGGTTCTAAAGAAATTGCTCGCCCACCAGCTGTACTGTAAGTTGGAGAAGTGCGCTTTTCACGAGCGCTCCACCGCGTTTCTGGGTTTTGTTATCTCGTCCCAGGGTGTGGCCATGGACCCGCAGAAACTGGAAGTTGTGAGCCATTGGCCCCTACCCAAGACTCTTAAACAACCCCAGCGATTTCTCGGGTTTGCCAATTTCTATCACCGCAGTACTACAGTACTGTTGCAGCTCCACTAACTGCTCTGACTCGCCCATCACCTTACCCCTTCAACCTCTGCCTTCCATGAACTCTGTCGCCGCTTCACCACTGCCCCCATCCTCCTTCACCCGGATGCTAACAAACCATTCGTTGTGGAGGTGGATGCTCCCAGCAAGGTCCAGACCAAAAACTCCACCCCTGCAGTTTTTTCTCCAAGAAATTTGACCCCACTCAGCAGCGATACGGAGTAGGGGACTGCAAGCTGCTGGCCATAAAGTGGGCCTTGGAGGAATGGCGACACTGGCTCCAGGGCGCCAGACAGCCGTTCATCGTCTGGACCAACCATCAAAACCTCATCACTATCCGCACCTTAAAACAACTCAACCCCAGACAGGCGTGGTGGGCACTGTTTTTTGAGAATTATAATTTCCACCTGTCATACCTGCCATACACTGCGCCTGTCCTGCCACCCACTAAGATCCTCGCACCACTCAGTTGGAACTTGGAAAGGAGGGTTCGCCAGGCACAAGCTACGGAGACCGAACCGGCAGGTGTGCCGCCTGGCCGACTCTATGTACCTGATGCCATCAGGGCCGAAGTACTCCAGTGGGGACACTCCTCCCCACTTTCTGGACACCCTGGAAAGCGGCGCACACTACTTTTTATTCAATGTGCCTTCTGGTGGCCCAATATGAGAAAGGACATTGACGAGTTCGTCCAGGCGTGCCCTGTGTGGACCAGGTCCAAGGACAGCAACCGACCATCGCCAGGGGAACTCCAACCACTCCCGGTTCCCTGCCGGCCCTGGACACACATTGCCGTTGACTTCATCACAGACCTGCCGGTTTCCGGAGGAAAAGACACCATCCTCACCATCGTCAACCGGTTTTCCAAAGCTGTTCACCTGGTGGCCCTCTCCGGTCTCCCGTCAGCTAAAAGGACAGTCGAGCTGATATTAGAGCACGTGGTCCGCCTGCATGGGTTCCCAAAGGACATCGTCTCGAACAGGAGGCCCCAGTTCACATCCCGGGTCTGGAAGACCTTCTGCCGTCTGATCAATTCCACCTGCAGTCTGTCCTCCACCCACAGACTAACGGTCAGACGGAGCGAACCAACCAACAACTGGAGCGCTACCTGAGATGCTTTATTGCTGATCGCCAGTGCTCCTGGGCCTGCTACCTCATTTGGACTGAGCTGTCCCACAACCTCCACACCTCCTCTGCCACCAACCATTCGAGGTATACTACGGCTTCCAACCTCAAGGACCGGAGGTGGAAGTACCATCGGCCCAACAGTTGGTTCGCCAGCGTCGACGGCTCTGGAGACAAGCAAACGACACCATTCATCAGGCTAACAGCCGCTACACTCTGCAACATCGCCGTCGACACCCACCGGGATGAATGTACCAAGTAGGTGATACGGTATGGCTATCAACAAAAAATCTACACCTGCAGACAGAATCACGAAAGTTGTCACCAAAATTCATCGGACCATACCGCATCAACCTCCGGATTAACCCTGTCACCTACCGGCTCCAGCTGCCTGCGGCGCTCCGGATCCATCCGGTATTCCAAACATTCCAACTCAAACCCTTCACTACTTCACCCACAGTCGCGTCTTAGGAAGCATAAAAGGAGACAAGATGGCGCTTTACACTCGCTCAGTCATTGAGTTTTGCCCATGCTATCGCCGATGCTTCGCTCGTCTAAACGTGAGTACTCACTTTCTTGGATTATCGCTTCCGATTGGGTGTATGTATTTAGAATGAGGGTTTATTTGTGTAAACTCTTGCTCTTGCTTCGGGAGAGTTCTATTATAACCTGCGTGGTTATGCTGCCTGCTCGCGCTACTTCCGCGTTTGAGTTTACCATCCACGCTACAGGGCTAACTGCTAGTCTTCTGGTTCATCTCCGGTTAGTTCGTGACACTACATAGCTTAATTATAATTTTTACTTATAATAAAAATGCATTTATTCCTAATGAAAATGTCATACGATAAGAAGGACATCTGTACAATTACTTTTGAACAGGAGGTCTCTTAGCAGCCTCTTCATGGACTTGACCTTGACTTTGCTGTTGCTTAAATCTCTCGCACCGTTTTTTGAGCCGCGGAGAAGGGTAGGTATTCATTCCTCCTGTATTAATAAAGACCAAACCCAACTCAACCATACATTTATACAATACCTGAGACATATAAGCAACTAGAAATTTTCCTTACGGCTCAAAATGTGTAGGAAAGTTCTTATAAAGCGTTGTGAGTACTCCTGCTCTCCTTGCTTTACATGGCCCAAGTGAACTATATGGTGCTCTGTGGGAAAGCTGGCAAGCTCCTCCACCTGAGTGCAGTTGAAATGATCCCCGACTGTAAGAGTGAGAAGCACCACACCCTGACACTTAGCCATCATGGAGATAAAGTTCAGTTTTGCTCGATCAGAATATTCCGTCTCTCCTCCAACTATAAGCAGCACCATCTTTTTTTTCCGTTGCTTGGGAGCAGTGAGGAGACCCTGCCTGATTACAAATTCCAAAGCGTGACCCAGCCTGGAGTAGCCACCAGTCTGCTGTAGATTTACAGAGATGCTCTGCTTCATCTGGTTGTGGTCTTGGAACTGCTGTAACGTGAATATCTGCTTGACTGGAGCCTGGGCTTCACTGTATGATGAACTCTGCTGGTAAAGTGCCACCCGTGCCTGTCTGCCAGCTTTTCTGTGCTGATCAGTCACTACAAGCTGGTCCAACACAGTGCGTAACACCTCCTTCACTCCCTGATATTGATTCGCCTGGATGCTCCGGGAACCATCCACCAACATTGCCAGATCCACATCTACCTCCTTTGGAGTGGACACTGTGCTGGTTTGTGGACAATCACTAGCTGGATTGCAAGGATCTGAGAAGACAGCAGATAAAATAATAATTTAGAATTATTAATCCTGGTAATAATTCTAAACATTTGCTTGATTCTTACTTTTTATTAGAATACATCACAAGGAATGCATTATTCCGATCACCATCAGCTCATTTTACATATTACCAAAGCAGATGATACATCGCTGGATCCTCTCAAGTGCTGCACCCTGAGCCTCTGACCTCTCCTGCACATTAATGAAGCTTCCTGTCTCATCAGCCTTTTTTTTAATAATACACAAGAGAAGAAAAGTATATAAAAGCCTTAAAAGATGGTTCCAATCAATGCTTCACATATCACTGTCACCATTTTATATTACCTGAAAAGCACGTTGAACATTAGGAGTATCTCTAAAACCAATAACACCAAGGTTTATATCCAGAGCCTTGTATTCTAGAACAGCTGTGGTAATGGAGGTCGCGTCCTGAGACTGTCCACCAGAGAGAAATATCGCCACCTTTCTGATTAGGACACCCTGACGAATATGTTTGAAGACATTTCTCCCCACAAAGCGCATGGCTGTGCCAATGTTGCGTTTGTTGGATATACGTGTCAGAGGGATGTTCTTCACAGCTTCCAACAAGTCCTTCTTACGACGATGGTCAGAAAAACGGATGAGATACTTAGTGTTACAACTGTAAGACACTACAGCCACTCGTGTCCCTGTGGGACAGTTGCTTTCAGCAAAATCAATGCTGTCCAGCAGAGAAAGAAGAGTTGAGCGCATTCTCTTAAATATCTGAGGTGTTATGTCTTCAGACACGTCCAAACCAATCACCAATTCAGTGGGGTACACAGGGCAAGCTGCTTTATCTAAAGAAAAAATAGAGAAATGTGCTGTTAATTGCTGTTAATCAGTGAATTGTTATCATTCTTATGAATGGTGTGTTGTGTAAAAGTGAAAGTAAGAGAGACCTACCTTTACAGCAGGCTATGAGGGTAAAATATAAAATACAAGTTAAATAGAAGAAGCATCCATTTACTGGAATTTAGTAATCATTAGTATAGAGTACAGTATTTTGAAACTTTACCACAGTTTTCTCGTACATAGCTAATCAGTTGACAAATCTAAAACAATAGAAGACAATTGTTATACACAATAAAAAAGAAACTGAGAGGTGAAAATCAACAAAGAAAAAAAACACTTACAGACTTTTCTGGTATTCCTGGTGGTCCTTTAGGGCCCTTTAAATAGAAATATATGGAATATGAACAAAAGTATTAGTTAATAAGTGTCATGAATAATGTTATTACATCTGACAAACCCTTTGTCCAGGTGGCCCTATGCGTCCAGGATCGCCTGGAGCTCCTGGCCTGCCTGCATTTCCCTGTAATACAATCAGGCCAACAGTGAACAAAGTGTAAAGGAACTGTAATTATTTATGGATCATTAATGACAACAAATCTTACTCCTCTTCCTCTTCTGCCTTTAGGACCATTATTTCCTTCTCGGCCAATATCTCCACTTTCACCCTAAGAACAAAATTATAGAATCAATATTAATATTTTCACTGATCTTCCTTAGAACTGGATTTATCCAGTTCCAGTTATATCTGGTAAATGCAGTGAAATTCAGTAATAAATGTTTTACAGGTCATTATTGTATTACTATAATTACATTATATGTACTTGCCAGCTATTCCGTGGCAGTACACTATTTCTATCCATGGATGAGTTAATCCAAATTATGTCTGAACAGGCTAAGCAGATCCAGGACAACCAAATGCAGCTCATCCTTGTAAAGATTATCCTGCACCAGCCCCTGGCTGGGCATCCTAAAATAATTATTTGTGGGAGGGCTACAACCTGTGTATTTGCCCAAAAACAGGCAATGGGGCAATATTGGTATGACAACAGCTGCTAGCTGGTTCATCAAGGTTCATCCATTGAGCCTCTAGCATTAGCTGTTTTGGTATAACCACTTCAGTCCACGTCATGCACCAGTAAACAAAAATAATAAAAGAAAAATAATAATATAGATTAAATTCCTGGAGAAAATGTATGAGCGCATGAGTTCATGTATGAGTGCAGTGGCATACCATATTTTTCTGAGGAAAAGACAGAAAATGGCTCATTTATTGCCTAGACAGTTACAAAGGTATGCGTCTGTATACAGTCTGTGATTCAGGAAGTATGTGTGAGTCAAGGGGGTGTGGCTTGGGCCACTTACTGCAGCTACTCCTCCTCCTGCATGTGAATTTCAGAGAATGTAACAAGCTCTCACTTCAAAGCCAAAGGGACTTCTGTGACACTTTTTCTGGAAAAACTCTACTAAGGGTTTTAAAATTGTGGGGTGTCAAATTTATTGTTTATATTGAATCACAATGGTCTAAAAGCATATTTTTAAGTGTGTGTCCACTTTACAAACCCTATAATGGATTTTAGATCCATTTTTGAAGAGATTAATTATTTTTTTTATCTACATAATTTTTACCAGAGTAGTAGAGTTTTTCAAGCCCTTTGATATGTATAATCGAAAAAACTAAAATTAGGGAAATGTTAGAAGCCAATTCAAATACATAAAGGAAAATATTTTTAAAATAAACATAACAATGACATTACAGCTGTATTATCCATCTATTGTCCTATTATCTGACGGTAAAATGGGCATCGCTAGGACATTTGTACTCAGCCCCCCTAAAAATTCTCCATAAACTTTACACAAATTGTGATCGCTCACATCTCCTTTAAATTTCATATGAAAACGGCGGCAGACTTCGGCTCCTTCAGTTCCTCCCCGTTTTCAATTCGCCATCACAGAGTGAGGATTAAGCCAAGGTGTGTGTTTTTCGATAAATTGTTATATCTGCATCATTGCAGTCCTTTCTCAGAAATACAGATTACAAAATGTCATGAGGGATTAATCAGTTACTACGTTTTTGCTGTGTTCACCCTCATCACACCAGCTGTTTCCTCTAGTGAAAAGGAAGCCCTTAATGCATACCCTATTAACCTGTAGTCTACTTCAAAACAATCATGCTGTAATTGGAAAACCTAACTGTCTATATAAAATATTGCACAGTGCATATGGCATTAACTACCATAGAGTTATGCACATAAATGATTAAAAACAGTGACAGACAGCATTAATGCCCTCGTTTTAACTGCACATCAGTGTGATTTACAGAGATAGAAAAATCATATTTTTTGTAATAAATATTGTATTGTATTAAATAATGTCCCAAATCGTAAAATACATTTATTAGCCTTAGAGTAGGGTTTTTTTTGTCACTTTTATTTAGAAAAAAAATACTTTTTTAATGAATAGAAACAAAAAAAGAATGATATTAAAAAGATGCTTTGTTTAATTAAATTAAAACAATGTTTGTCTATATTAATCAATTTGAATAAAAAGCCTAGTAGCTATGAAATTTTAAGGGGTTGAATATAAAACCTACTGTCTTATTTATGAAGCTAAAACACTAAATTAAACTAGATAACATGATGATTAAATTTAGTATATTTATATTTAACTGTAGATGGAAGGTTTTCCAGTCACATGGGAGTCAGTCTCCAAATGAGCAACAGGTAAGAATAGAACAGGGGCAGCCTCTCATGCACATTAACACTGTGTTCCCAACACTGATTGAAGTCATTGCATCAGAAAGAATTTTTCCACATTTTTTATGTCTGCCAGTTTCCAACACAAAAGCAGCAGTATTGTCAAAGAATTAACAGATAAATGTTTGACATTATTGGCACCCACACAGTTTATTCCATTGTCCAGCCACATAGGTGTGTTGTTTATATTGCTAATCAATGCAAGTTTAAAGTTATCTGCTGTTTTCTGGTTACATTTTTCTGATTGTACTTGAACATAGAAAAAGGTTTATACAGTAAACAGTGCATGTGTGCACGCGTGTGATCAGGAAGACTCATTTGAGTACTGATTCTGAACAAGCCAAATATGTGTTAAACATCAGTAGGGGCTGAGCCCCCCTTAACTGAAAATCCTAGAAATGCCCCTGGACAGTACACTGATTTTTTTCTTTTCATTTTATCTGAATACAGTATGACATTGAAGCATGATTTTGTAAATACATCAACAAAATGTAATTAAGTGTAAATAATTTCTCCAAATCAAAATGAGTAGCACTGGTGATAAAATGTTGTACTACAAAGGAGGCAAACTCTAGAATGTATAATATTGTTACTTTGTTTGCACTAGTACTGGTGTGTCATGTTATTAAGTATTGCTTTAAGCTGAATGAACGCATATCTATCAATTTTTTTTTGCAAAAATGTTTCACAATCCTGTAACAAATTCAGTCTCTATAAAAGTTCTATACAAATATTTTATTTTCTGTTCTGCTGAAAAATATTGTTAAATAAAATGTACCTGAGGTCCAGCATATCCTGGAAAACCAAGATCCCCCTGTAAATAGTCAAAAAATGCAACTGAGCTTTTTGTTTAAAAATTCAAGCTGTGCCATAATGAAATCAGTTTCTACTGATATAGAGTACTATGAGGACTCTGTGGTGTAACCTTCTGTCCTTTACGTCCTGGTAATCCATATCCATCTGGACCATCGTTTCCCTGGTGAGGAGGGACAACAAAAAAAGCAGGATGCAGGAAAAAGTCAGAGAGATTGAGAGAGAGAGAGAGAGAGAAAACAAACAAAACAAACGAGATGGAGTACAATAAAAAACAAAAAAAACCCTTTATTTTTAGTTTTTAGTTTTAGACCAAAATAACAACATACATACTTGAAGGCCCCTGGATCCTACTGGCCCAGCTTCTCCTTTATTACCAGGTTCCCCAGACTGACCCTATATAAAAACACAGTCTTGTACATTGATTGACAAAGTGCTGCAGAGAAGCCGTAAGCCGTAGTTAGATGTGAGAAGTGACATACCTTTTGTCCCCTGGGTCCTACACTTCCCTTGGATCCTATGATTCCTTGTGCACCAGGTGGTCCCTAGTGGAAAGTGATTTACATTATTAAAAGCATACTGCTTCAAAAACTTTAATGTATTGTACAATATGGAGTCTTGATCTAGATGCATACCAGAGGTCCTGGTAAACCAGGTATTCCCTTCTGTCCTGGAGCACCAGAAGGGCCAATTTGCCCCTGGGCAAAAAGAGAATGATGAATCCATCACAAAAATAATTAAAATTGACACAGTTGCTGGAAATGATTATTTATGCCAGGTGTATTGCTATGTTTGACTACTTGTACACACCTTCTCCATTTACACTGAAACGAATTTAGACACTGTGGGTAGATTCTGCTTTCCTTATCCTAAGCAGTTATTCAGGTGTTATTGGAAGAAATCCCGACTTTAGGCTATTAGAGTCTGAGTCTCAGGTGGTTAATTGAGTATCATTTCAGAACATTGGCCTATTAAATAATTCTCTCAGCAAGTTAATTTAAACTATATTTAAAGTATCAAATCATCCTTATGAAAGAATAAGAAAATTGCACCTGCGGCCCTGAAGGTCCAGGGGCTCCAAGTATTCCAAGTTTTCCTGGAGATCCATTGATTCCCTAAAGAAAAGAAGAAAACAGCTCAATGAAATTTGCAACACCTCAGTTTCAATCTGGTTTTATATTTATGAAGTTATCCACAATATTTGGTTTTTAATTATTTTGCTATTAACGTAAGTACCCGTCATTGGTAGGACAAGAGTTTTTAGAAATAGTTAAAATGTTAGAAATAGTTAAATGATCAGTTTTAATGTAATCAGTGATATTATTATTTCTTCAGGTTGAAGCCCATGTACATGTCTGCCTGTCTTCCTGTACGACAGAACTCTCTGCCTAACTTACTAATACAAAGAAATAACATTTTGTAAGGTTGAGTATCTTACACCTTGTTTATGCTAAGTTGTACTTCTTTTGTCGTCAGCCAAATACATTAATTAATCGGAGAATGAATCACAGATGAGAAATTGAAAAAGTATATCAGATAAAGATTGAATTTTGTTTTAAAAAGACTCCAACACATTAAAATTCACTTATACCACTTCAGTGCTGTTATTTCAGCAGTGAAAATATTAAGTAATCTTATTTAAAAAAATTCCAGTTCATCGTTGCTAATTAATATCTATTGGTGCAGTTATGTGTTTACATTGAGCAAGTGTTTTATTTTAAAATATATTTTTAAATCCAGCACATAACATTTATAAGATTGCTTTTTGTCAACTTTTTGATTTAATTTATCCCTAAGTACAGCCAAAGTTTAATTAAATTCTGTCCAGCAATCTTTTTAAGACGCACCCACAGGTTGATGCATGTGCCGTATCTTTTCCAAACATGCGGTTTGTAATGTGGCTCATAACTGTTCAAAACTTCACTTTGACTAAACATTTTGATTTATGCCACAGGTTTAACTTCAGGCAAATATAAAAGTCCTGCCAAAGATTAATTAAATTCTGTCCAGCTATTTTTCCGTGATTGTGTGACAAAATCTGGTAGGACAGACATACAGACACAAAAAAAACAAAGACTCATTTCGGGTCCTCCAATGCATGAAACATAAAGATACTGTATCATTGAAAGAGTGACTTCTGACCAATGTACAGACAAAAGCTTTCTTTTATTTATATAGATTAATGCTAAATATAACATACTATTGAACCAGCAATGCCTCTTCTTCCATTTTGACTCTAAAAAACAAAAAACAAAAAAAAAAACAGTTACAAGTTACTAATTTGAAGATCATTACAACATGCATTGTATTGTCTGGAGAGACGTACAGGACTGCCTTTATCTCCAGGTCTGCCTGGGCTTCCATCTGGCCCTGGCTCTCCCTGTGAATGAAGAACAGTGGGAGTAAATTATTATGTAATGACCAGTATTATAATGCTCACTATACTGGCAGCCAACCTCTTGATGTATCTACATTTCAAATAATTTCATTATTGTAAGCCTTTATCAAGTTACCTGTCATTGGACACACCACATTTTACCATATTATTATAACCTTAGTGGCTTGAAACAGTGAAATATTCAGAACAGTCTTTACAGTTATGCAACTGAAACACACAATAAGTAGTTATTAGAGAAACACAGACATACCGGTCGGCCTGGGTTTCCAATCTCACCCTTTGGTCCACGTAAATTGTTGTCAGTTCCTGACACACCCTTAATAGAAGAGAAGACGATAAGAGAAAATTATTTATAGAAAAATAAATTGTCTTCAAACATTTCCCCATAAACCCCGACATCTATCAATGCAACAAAAAGTGACAAAGATTGCAACTGAATTTCAGAGGAAAATTCCACTTTGTTCTGTGACAAGACTTCATCATCAAACCTATTTTCTATCAATGGAATAAGAAAATGTCCAAAATTTCATTGTACATCTGTGCACTAACCCCTTAATTAATTCTGACACAAAAAGTGAATAACAGTTTCAGCCCATGTAATTTTCCTTTTCTTTTTTTACTGTGCATTTTCTATTTTTAAGGTATCTTTCTTAAATTTTTTTGACACCTTCCTTGGTCTAACTGTACAAGTAAATAGAGATTAGCAGAGATAAACAAAATTGTGTTTCCGGCTAAACATCAATAAACACCTTCCCTCTTGAGAAAAGAGATGTTTTGTCATGTTTTTATGTTCTGTTGCTAAAATGTGAGAGACATTTGAATGATGCAAATGTTTTAAAAAGGTCTATATGTCAGTGAATGACAATCCCGCCTGAAGTGGCTCGGAGCTCACTGCAGTCTTTCCTGTACTATAAATATTATGTGAATGGAATACCTGATATGTGAAAATCAATGGACAACTTGTCCAGTGCTAGCAGAGGAGATGCATCTGACTGTAGGAAATCTTGGTTGATTCATGTTATTATTTTCTTTTTTAATGTACCATCTTTTTTTATCTACTATCTATTTTTGACTTATGTATTTTTTGTAGTTTATATATTTTAAGGGTGGGGGAAATTGATTAAAAAAAAGGGAGAGTAGTAGTTGAATTATTCACAATGTAGACAATTTTTGTCCTTGAATAGTAATTGTTATTTCCTTTAGCGTACACCTAGAAAGATAGTAAAATGAGTAAAATTTCCTTCAAACTTTGTTTTTGTGATCAATACAATGATATTTCTGAAACTTTCTGGCTTGCACAAAGTCATAACAAGACCAAAATTATAATATGAAATATATATTTATTATCAAATTGCGCAAAACAATTTAAAAGTGAATAGTTTTCCTTGCTGTACACTTATACTGTGTATAGGCTTTGTGATTTCCAAGGAATCTTCTACCCACTGCAATAATGCTGTTCGATGAAGTTTTTTGTGTCCTGGTAAGTTTCTTAGGATATTCCTTGCACTCCATAATCTTCTTTATTTTTGCCGCTTTCTCTGATCAGCTAAATGCATACTTTCATCTAGCAAGTTCCACTTCTTGATGTAAAAAGCTCGGCTTAGGACTTTGTGAGACCCAGGTCTCTCGCCAAGTCGTTTGGGTCTTTTGGTTGGAGTAGTATGGGTTTCTCCCTTCTACTGCATCTCTGTAATCTGGATCAACAACTGATCCAACTGCAGCTCTCTTCTGAAGACAGTTGACCTCCCTTTGAAGGAGTAGGCATGAGGAGCTCTGTGCTGTGATGCACTGGGGTGACAAGATTATGGAATGTCTGGATATAGAGTATGATAGGTTGTGCATTCTTCTCACACTGTCGTTTAAAAGGGTCGACAGGGCAAGAAAAAAAAAGTTGGTTGAGTGGTCAGTCGGTTCCTGACAAATCCGTGGAACTGCAAATTTCATGGATCCCTCTTTTCCCCTCTGTACCAACCTGCAAAAGATAGAAAATATATATACATTTAAATAAATAAATAAATACATACATATATATATATATATATATATATATATATATATATATATATATATATATATATATATATATATATAAAAACTGTTCACATACCTTCCAGAGTGCCCACACCTTATCTTGATCCTCAACAGGAACGCAGAAATATGCCTTGTAGACCTTATGCATTTTATCAGATGTTGCCACAAAGTACTTTTTTGCTCTTGCTTTTTATAAATACACCACTGGCAGATGCTTACATCCTCTAGATGCCATCTACAATGAAGTTAGCCAAACACTAGCTCTTGTTAATTTATCTATCCAATTCAACCTCTGAAATGACAATGAACTGTTGAGCTCACATTTATTTGTATTTATAATGCTATAAATGTTCTAGAAAATGATAGAAATTCATAAAAATTCTAAAAAAACTTTTAATTCGTTCTAGACATGCTCCGGAAGGTTCTAGTATGTTCTGTAAAGTTCTCAAAAATTCCAGACAATTCTGGAATACTCTATAAATGTTGTTAGCCAAAAGGTATACTAAGACAAGTGTACAGTAGTGCTTAAATATGCTGCACATTTGCCAACAACAGCAATAATAATAATTATAGTAATAATAACAATAATTATAATACAACTCACTGGATCACCCCTCAATCCTTTTTGTCCTGGAACACCTGGACTTCCGTGGACACCTTTCTTGCCCTATAGCACAACACATATCTTTAGTAAACTAAAATTGATAATATCAAACAGAATTATTAAACCAAAGTATTTGACAAACAATTTTACACAGTAAAGAGAGTGGTGAATAAGTACTGTATTGAACACATTATAATTCGAATATATATTATAGAGCAAAATTATTACTAGGCTGCCTGGATCTCCTGGCTCTCCTGGGTATCCTGCTAATCCAGTCACACCCTAAAGAAGGTAGAGAAAAATATATGAACCCCCACAAATACTGTTATTCACATATATTAACACAAAATAATATACTACCCAAACTTACTAATGTTTAATAAAAATATCATTTTACCTTTTCTCCAGGTACTCCATCCAAACCATGTTCTCCTTTTTCACCCTATTAGATATAACAGAAAATGTGTTTAATGTTCAGGTTTCACCATGTTGAGACTGTGTCTGTTCCCCAAGCTGAACAAACATTTAGAAATACCCACAAAGTCTGTGTTAGTAATTTAATTACAATAGAGACCATAAATTCATAGCACACTAAATAAATCTAAATCTTACATCCTCTAGATCAGGGGTGGCCAAGTTCGGTCCTAGAGAGCCGCAATCCTGCAGAGTTCAGCTCCAACCCTAATCAAACACAGCTGAACAAGCTAATCAAGGTCTTGAGGACTACTAAGGCTACTGGCAGGAGAGTTTTTTTTTTCAGGGCTGGAGCTGAACTCTGCAGGATTGCGGCTCTCTAGGACCGAACTTGGCCACCCCTGCTCTAGATCCTGATCCTCTATAATGGATCAGGAGTTTGATATACATGTACTGTGTTTAACAGAAACCTGTGTATGTAGCATTAAATGAAGCTAGTTCTAGATTTTTATTTAACTCCATAGCAAAATGTAATCTCCACAACATATGAAATCTCCACAACAACAACATACAGTAGTAAGGACTTCATGAACTTTTTCGACAATAAAATCGTAAATATTAACCAGACAATTTTATTGATGCAGATAATAAACTAACCATATAACAAATAAGAACCTAGAATACGTTATTCCCCTTGAAGAGAATGAACTAATTTCATTCATCTCTTCTGCAAAACCATTAACCTGTGTATTAGATCCTACACTGACATATCTTCTCAAGCAAATACAGTAGTACAAGCACTAACAGAACCCCTGTTGAAAATAATTATTTCTTCGTCTGGGTATGTTCCAAAATCTTCTGGAAGATTGTGGAAGAGGTAGTAGCACAGCAGCTATGTTAATCTACAGTACATACAGAATACACAAACTGTATTAATTAAACAGGATTTAGGCCTCATCAAAGTGATGGCTTGTGTTAAAGTAGTAAATGACCTCCTATTGGCCTCTAATCTGAGCATCTCTTAGCTTGTGTTATTTGACCTCAGTGCAGCTTTTGACACCATTGATCAGTGTTCTCTTTTACAGATAAGAAAATGTAGTAGGAATTAAGGGAACAGCCCTCTCCTGGCTCAGATCCTAATTGACTGATGGTTATCAGTTTGTAGATTTAAATGGTTACTATGGTGAAACTGCATGTTCTCAAGTGTGACCTTAGTGTCATTATAGATTGCAGTCTTTCATTTGAACCTTATGTAGATAATATTACCAGGATAGGGTTCTCTAATCAATTAATATTGCCATGATAATGGGTAAACTAAACGATGCAAAAAAATTAGTTCATGCTTTTATTACCTCTAGGTTGGTGTTACATTCCAGAATATTATTGGGTGGTTGTTTTTTTTTTGTCTGTTTCCCTTTTCTCATATTTCAGGTTTTTTAGTGTCATTGCTTACTGCTCCTGATTGGTTGGTTCATGTTCCATTATGTCAACCAATCCCATCATTTCACTCTTCTGATTGGCTGCTGCACATCTCAGTACCTCAACCAATTCTATCATTCCACTCTTCTGATTGGCTGCTGCACATTTTAGTACTTCAACCAATCCCAATCCAGCAGCTGGCTTTTAAGAATCTGTTCCAGGAAGAGGCAGTTTTGAGGCTCACGTTCTGGCACTTCATGGTTTCATCTGCTTATGAGCTTTATGCAGATGGCAATTTTCTTTTCCAACAGGATTTAACATCTGCCCACAGTGCTTAAACTACCACTTACTTGTGTACTGACAATGATATTACTGTGTTAATTTGGCAAGTCACCTCACCCAAACCCCATATAGAATCTATGTGAGATTGGCAAAAGTAAGATGAGAAACACACAACCCAACAACACAGATAGACTGAAGGCTACTTATTAAAGCAATCTGGTCTTCAATAACACCTCAGCAAAGTAATAGGCTGATTGCCTATGTTGCATTTATGCAGCAATCAGGCTAAAGGAGCCCAGCCCAAACATTGTATGCATACAGTAAATGAACATAATTTACCTTTTTTTATTGCTCTTAGGAAATATTCTAATGCTTTGAGATATTGGATTTTTTTTATTTTCATTAGCTGTAAACTGTAATCATCAAAATAATAATAATAAAAAAACTTTACATGTAATTAATCTAGTATAGGAATTTCACTTTTAAACTACAAAATAAAAATATAGTTGCAAGCAACGATGACGGGCCCAAGCACCCTGTGCCATCGCCACCCCAGGCGCACCGCACAACCTGTGTTATTTGAGTGTATTAAGACCTTGAAAAAGCCATTGTCACTCAGTTGCACCGCACAACCTCCGTCACACACTATCCGCGGGGCTAATGTCAGTTTGGGCCCTAAATATTTGTTGAGTGCGTTAGTGTGTGTGTCGTGAATCAGGAGTGTGCGTCACACTATGATGTTCCTGAATGTGATGTCACTGAATGTGATGTCACTGAATGTGATGTCACTGAAGGCGTCACTATAATGTCACTCAATATAATGCCACACAGAAAGTTATTAATCATTTTTCGGTGTAAGTTTAAGACAATATCACGGCTGACCCGTTTGAGATATCAAAAATCCCTCTGCAATTTTGCATCCTCAATGGCTTTAGATCACATCGGCCCGGTTTGGTGGCAATCGTATAAATTCCCTAGGAGGAGTAAATCAAAATCCATTGGGTGCGTTTTTGCGAATGACCCAAAATAACCGGCCTCCTTATAAGAGGGTCCTTATAGTACTTGGGCCCTAATGAACTTTTGTGTGATCTTTTTTTTTTTTTAGATACACTGTATATTCACTCACACAAGTTTATAAACAGTGGAGCACCATTTTATTATTTTATATCAAGCTATCATCACACGAAGCAATCTTGGCTAAACTGCAAGATGGCTAACATAAAGGCAGCTATAATGTCCAGGTAGCAATTTTTATATTATATATATTGTTCATATTACAAAAAAAAACATAAAAAACATATGCAAAAATGTTGTATTTTTTTAATACATACCTACATTAACTCCTTTGTATTAGTGACAACAGCATCATTTTATAAATGCTAATCAGTTCTTCTTGAAAATTGTTTGCTATAGAGAACTTGTTTACATACTGAATTAAACACATCTGTCTCTGATCTAGAGTCTCCCTACATTGTCATAAATTGTAGTCATCACTCTGCTATCTGTGCTGTCTGGCGAGTGACTGAGCTCCCTGCGCATGTTCTTACACTGGTGTATTTGGTCATTTATCATATAAGACAAAACAGCTGCAATTCAAAAAAATTTGATTGCAAAAAATCTGCCTTATTTAAGCTTTGAAGAAGTAATTTACCAATAAAAAGCAGCAAATGCTAATAGAATACCATTAAAAACTTAATAATGCTAAGTAAAACATAATGTTAGCCCTGATGTAATTTAGCCACTGCATGTACAGTACGTCGTAAAACAAGTACATCATTGGATATTTATTGTGGTAAATTCAAAAAACATTTATTTCATAGCTATGCTACCTGAGATAAAATGGTCAAGCATTAGTGATAAAGAGCATTATAAGACTGCAGTCAGAGTGTAAACTGATTGTAAACCTTAATGTTTGTTAGCTCATTGGCAACACTCATGCATGGCTTTTTTCAGTACTTACTCTATCACCCCCATAGCCTCTGCCACCCTGTAGAGAATTTCAAGACAAGGATTTTAAGTAAAAAGCAGTTATGAGTTTGGTTTATTTGTAATATGTTGTATGTACTGAGGTGAACCACTCCTACCTTTATACCTCTTCTTCCCTGACAACCTGGATGTCCTCGTTTTCCATTTAAACCTGTTGGCCCACTCTCTCCCTGCAACAACACAATGAGATCAGTGTGAATAGTGTATGTTGAGAAGATACATATAAAATACGGCAATAATAAAATCAGTCATACAGCTTCTCCTTCTTCTCCTGGAAATCCAGGATGCCCTTTCCATCCAGGAGATCCCTGTTAAAAGGTAAGAGATAAATAACTTAATTTAAAAATCCCAGTGTTATCACTCAGTGTCCATTCTGTCTTATACCAGACTGTACACTATACGATCATTTATGATATTATGTGATACCTTTGTCCCTGGTGGTCCTTGAGGTCCCCGCACCCCTTCATGACCAGTGCATTTACACATCACATTACAGCACTCTCGTGAGATCACAGAATCCTAGAAAGTGTTGGAAAAGAAGAGAATTCGGCACTTACATACCACTTCACACAATTTTACACTTTATACAATCTTTTTTAGTGCTTAAATCTACTTGCAGCATAGAGGACTGTAAACTCAAATAAAGCTGTCCAATTAAAGAAGATGTTTCATGACAGGTATGATTTAGCCCCTAATTTTATCATGTTATTTTATAGTATCCAGTAATTGCCATAATATTACAGACAGTTTTTATCATATGTTGTAATGAAATCATAAAATTCTTTTGATTTTTAAGATGATATTGTGATATTAAAAGGCAAAACTTTATCCTGATTTGTACCTTAGCATTTATTATTGGTTACATGCTTTCACTCACAATCTGCTTCTGCAGAGAACTGGCCACATTTTGCATTCCAATCATAAGAGGCTCGTTGTAGCCAAATATTCTTCCATATTCCAGCTTTTGTAGGTCTGTGGTGCTTTTGACTCCTTCCAGAGCGACTGGAATCAGTGCATGAACTCCTGACATACAAATACAATAAATTAAGGAACACTAAGAATAGTCACAACACAACAATAAACACTTATTGTATTGCATTTTATGTCACCGATAAAGGGGAAAAGTAGGGATATAGTCTACAGTATATCTTCTACCTTATAAGCAAAGACTTTCCTGTGACACACACACACACACACAATTTAATTACTACCTCCTTACCACTTTTCTTAAGATTTTCTGAGGCAACAATGAGGTTTTGTACTGATACATCCAGGCCATCAGTGAAAATGATCAATACCTGAGCACATCAACAAGGGCAGTTTAAGCGTTTGGCTTTTTATCAGGCTAATTTTTTATTTTAAAATGTAAATATTAGTAATGCTACTATTTTCACACTTTGGAATACAGCATTTACCTGCTAAGTTTTCCAAATATAAATCAAATTCAAATCAAATTCAAATTTTATTCGTCACATACACAGTATGATATCAAGTGAAATGCTTATATGACTGCTATTGACCTACAATATTACAACAAAAAAGAAATAAGATATTTAAAATAAAGAAACACTTATTTACAAAATGTACAGAATAAGAATAAAAATAGAAATGAAATATATCTCACTATAAAAGTCTACATATTTCTCAGTTCATGCACTAACAATGATAGTATTTCTTACTTTAACACCAGCTTTGGATGCTGCAAATTTATCCTGAAAAGATTGTAGCAGATGGGTGTTAAAAGCCAGAGGTTGAGTCTTATTATAAACCATCACTTTCTTGACTGCAGCTTCACTGTAGGGCTCAAAGTTAATGTCATGCAGTATCTTGCCATTGCTAGCAACAAGGCGGAACCCAATGTTGGTTTGCAGAACAGGCTGCTCAGGTAGACAGCACAAGTTGTTCACAGTGGAGATGTATCTGATAATCTGAGGAAGGTAGGTCCGCAGACTATACTGGCCACTAAAGAGTGAATGTGAGCTACCATGGGATATATCAAATCCAATACCAATATCTACAGTGCAACCTGTAAAAAGAAGCAAATAATGTGTTAATTGGAAATATGTGTTTAATAATCAACCAAGAAAGGTTATGATACTCAAGTACCAGCACCTTCATATTCAGGAAAATTAACATTGCCTTCTGTACTCACTCTTTTGTTCTTCTGGATCGGGAGTGCAAATGCTATCGACCACCAGCTGTGTTATTCTGTTCAATTTGAGGTGAGAAAAACTGTCCACATAAAACACTCTGGCAGGTGATGCAGCAATGTAGTTGATCTGTGACCATGAGATTTCACCTATTCCAATCACAAACATTGCAATCCCCATGCCCCTCAATTCATCAGCTGGGCCCTTGACATCATCATGTGATTCTCCATCAGTGATCAACAACAGGTTCTGTGGAATTCCATGTTGAATGCGGCTCCCTCGGCTGGCTTTGAAGAACCCCTGAACTTGTTTTAGAGCATATCCAATTTTCGTCCCTTCTTTCATTTGCTTAATGTCCTCAATGGCCTCCTTTACATCCACATCATTATTATATTCATTTAAGTAAAATTCCTTTTTGTAGTGTGTACTAAACTGGGCTACACCAACTCTAAAGAGGTCTTGTTTGATGCGAAGATTGTGAATGAGGCTAAGCATAAAACTTATCATTGTCTTCCATGACATCGCTTTAATGCTTTCAGACCCGTCAATCAAAATGACCAAATCAGCTGCCTGTTTCTGACACTCTGAAAAACAATGAAGTCAGACTGAAATCAGAGGTTATGTAAGATGTTATTAGAATGCAGTACTCTATATGATAATGATATATATTATGAAAATAATGACAAATTTAACACTGGAGAACTTAACCAACTTATCTGGAGAATCTGATTCATTTGAAATGGGTTAAAGAAATATTATCTATATATACTGTACTTAACTACGGTTTAAAAAAAACCTTGACATGTAAAGTCTTATTTTTCAGAGATAGTATTCTATTGTCATGCAGTTACCTGGTTTTGTGTTGTTGCAGATCACACTGGAAATGTTTTTTTGCAGGGTTTTTAAAGCTTCAAAGTCATCAACATGGAAAACCTTGCTTTTGTCTTTGGTTATGATCTCTAGCTCATCTGTTTTTGCACCAGCCACGCCAACACCATAAACATTAACACCAAGTTTTTGAAGCTTATCAGCAGGCTCAGATAAATAGAGTCGATCTGTGGCCTCGCCATCAGTGATGACAAACAGCATCTGTGGGACACCTTTTGTCCCTCTCCCACCCTTGGCTTCACTAAAGTATTCCAGTGAGTAATGTAGTGCCCTGGCTGTGTATGTGTCTCCACCCTCATGCTTTAGATCATTTATAGCATCCCGCAGTTCTTGTTTACTGTAGTAGCGATTAAGAGGAAATTTTATCTTAGGTATGTCAGAGTAAAGAATAGTACATAAATGGACATTGTCTTTTCCAATGTGTGTTGTGTTTACCACTGAGTTCATAAAGTACTTCATACTGTCAAAGCCAAGATCTGTAATTTTTATGGAATCATCCACTAAAAAGACAACATCTGCTACCTGTGATTTCTGGCAATCTAAAAAAAAAAAGAATCATGAAAAACAGGGTCAAATGATGAGTACAACATTTTAATATATCTGTCATATTAAATGAAAACTTGGATAATATATCTAGCTATTCATTATATAAAGTATATCTAGACCTATAGAAGAGAAAGAAGACAAAATAATGTTTTATAAAAAAAGCACAAGGGGAAGCTCCACAACAATAGGCTCTGGCTTTAATTTGAAAGATATTGAGTGTACATTCACAATGTCAGAAAAAAAAGTTCTATTTAGGGCCCTATTTCTCTTTCTTGTTCTACAATTTCTAAAATACTAAATAACTATTAAGACACCTAAAATGAAAATTTATTAATGGGTTGCACAATTTAAATAGCACTTGTGAAATTATGTTAATTGTGTGTCACTAGCATGGTGCAAAATTGCTGTGTAAAAAGTATGGCTCACCATCAACAGAAGTGCAGATCTTAAGCAAGATATCTTTATATAAGGAGTCCAATGCATCAAAATCTCTTTCCATATAAACTTTGTCCCGAGTTCCGCTGATCTCTTGCAGTTGTGTGCTGTTAGCATTAAGTACTCCTATGGAGTATATCGCAATGCCCTTGTCTCTGAGGATTTGTGCAGGCTGAGCAACAGCATCCTGAGATTCACCATCCGTGATCACAATGAGAATCTGTGGAGTGCTGGGACGACCCCCTTGTTGTGGATCAAAGTACTTTGTCACAAATCGGAGTGCATGGCCAGTCATAGTCCCACCACCCTGTTGCTCCATATCGTTAATGGCCTGCTGCATTTCTTTTTTGTTGGAAAATTTGTTAAGGGAAAATTCAGCGTTTGAGTCTGAGCTAAATTGCACTACTCCGACCTGTACACTATCCTTGCCGATTACAGAGTTTGAAATTATGGTATTCGTGAATTTCTTCATCTTTAAGAAGTCTTTAGGGTCAATGCTGCCTGAACCATCAATCAAAAAGATGACATCTGCCAACATGTTCTTGCAGGCTACGAAAAAGAGAAATTCTTGATAGTCAATGCATCTATTAAATATAAGAATTTATTACGTATATTTTTATTCAACTCTAATTAAATGTACATTTGAAATCCTTACCCCCATGTAAACAAATATCAGTAACAATTTCTTTCTCGAAGGGTTTTAGTGCATCACAGTTGGTGACAAAATACATCCTCTTTGGATCAGCTGCTATCTCAAGGAGCTCTGGTTCATTTGCGTCTTTCACTCCAATGGCGTAGATGGTCACCCCCTGTGCTCTCAGCTTTGCTGCTGGCTCTTTCACTTCATCCTGGGATTTTCCACCAGTAATGACAATAAGAATCTCTTGAACCTTGGTGCCACGAGTCTTTTCAGCTTTCTTAAAGAGGTTGATCATGAAGGACAGAGCGTCTCCTGTCTGTGTGCCTCCACCTATCTGCTGAATGCTGTCCACAGCCCTTTCAAGAGAGGCTCTGTCATTATATTCATCCAGTCGAAACTCTAGTGTGGTGTCACTGGCAAATTTCACCACCCCCACACGGACCTGTTTTGGTCCAATACTAAACATGAGCAAAAACTCAAGAATGAACTTTTTCATGTCCTGAAAGTCTGATGGATAAATACTTCCAGAATGGTCAATTAGGAAATAGATGTCTGCTTCTTCTGTCTGGACACATCCTAAAAATTATAATATGCTTAATGTAATAGTTGTTCAAACAAACAAACAAACAAACTAATTATCGCAGGAGAAAAAACTTAACACTTTTGATAATGGAATACATTGTACTCAGAAGGCAACCTGTCCTGACCTGACCCACCTTGCATGTTGCAAGTGGTTGTTACCAGTTTTAAACAATTATTCAGTGAAATTTTTTTTCGAATTGATAACCTTGATTTCGTAATATGCTGATGTGACATTGTGACAAAAACTAGCCATACAAGCACAATCTTATTCTGGGTGCATCCATATTTTCCTAAACTGAAGCACTGGAATGTGTTTAGGTAAACACCAATGTAAACAGAATCTGAGCTTTCTGAGTTGTGAATAAAGTGGTTTGCACTAGTTGTTATGATTTATCAGGGTGAATGTGTAATACCTTACCTTGCTTTAAAGTGTATCTAACAGACTTGTCAACTGCTGAACGGACAACATTGTTACATAGGGTCTTCCTTAGAATTTTTTCCATTGTATTAATCTTAGCAAAGCTTTCCACACTGAAAACAAACCTCGCAGGAGGATAAGATGCAATCTCTTTCAGCCGCTCTACTTTATCTTTCGTGACTCCCAAAGCATAGACCTGAACACCACTTCGCCGTAGCTCTGTTGCATGTATTGTGACATTATCCAGGGAGTCCCCTTCAGTTATGACCACAGCAATCTGCTGCACTCCTACATCACGTCGGCTGCCCATTTCATTGGTGAAGAGTTTCTCTCTGGCAAATTTTAATGCCTTGCTAGTTTTGGATTCCCCACCCTTAAGGGGTAAAAGTTTAATGTACTGCAGGATGTCGTCTTTGTTATCAAAAGTGTTTAGGTAAAAGTCAGCTGTGGGTGTATCACTGTATAACACCATTCCAACCCGCACTCCATCAGAACTTATCTCCAGGCCATTAATCATGCGGTGAAGAAAGTTTCGAACCAGTCTGAAGTTTGAAATAGCGATGCTGTCTGACACGTCCACAATAAACACTATATCTGCCACTGGAGCTGACTTGCAGTCTGTAAAAAAAAAATGAATTTAATTATGAATCTACTGTAGTTCATTGTAAATAAATTTCAGTAGCAGTGGTGAACAATGTATGTTATTTCTGATACTCATTTTGACATGTGACTGAAAACAAAGACAATCTGACCTCCAGTTACTTGCACCATTTCCTTTGTTTCAATGATAGTCTTCACATCTTGTGTTATTTCTACGGCATTTTTGTTTCTTGCATCATGTACAAAAGAAACTCCCTTCACTTTAGGTACTCCAAGTGTGGGAGCAGAACCACGTGGACTATGACTTTCAGGTTGACCAGGTGAAGCTAGCACAAATAGTTCTTTGGTGAAGTCAACATTGACAACAGTCACTTCCTCATCTTTTAATGCACGAAGTGCTTTGTGTACATCATCATGTGATTCTCCTTTGCTCATGATCAGCAGATACTGCTTGTTTCCCTCTGCAATTCGGCTGCCTGCCTCCGGTGTGAGGAGGTGAGTGCGCACATAATCCATCGCCTTCCCAAGTTTGCGCTGTCCGGTGCCTCGGAGTTGAAATTTGCGAATAAGTGCAAGTGCTTCATTTTTAGTTTTGTAAGCATCAAAACGAAATTCCACTGAAACATTTTCACTAAACTGAGCCAAAGCCATCTGATTGGATGAACTCCCCACGTTAAGTTGAGTGGCTAGGCGATTCAGGAACTGTGTCACCTTTTGGGTCTGTTCTACTGAGCTGTCCACCAACACAAGCACGTCTTTGAACTTTGGAGTTAGAGCTGAAAGCAATAACAGTATAACAGAAAAAGAACTGGTTTCAGTAGTGGTTCACTGCAATATTATAATGTGCTGTTAAAGTTGATGATGAATAAAGTTTATTTATAATCGTTGAATCATTACCTTGCTGTTGGGCCTCGGCAGAAATACACACTTTGTCTGCTGTGGTGCTTGTGGCTTTTACCAGCTCCTCGTAATCTTTGAAACTCAGTAAAAAATGCTGATATGGTTTGTTAGCTATGGACTCTAGCTCTGTAATGCTATCTTTACCAACCCCAATGGTGAAGATTAACACCCCCTTTCGCCGTAGCTCCGTGGCTGGACTCTTCATCTCATCAGCAGAGCCACCATCTGTGATCACCACAGCAATCTGTGGCACACTCTGACTGATTCGACTACCACTTGAATTTGTGAAGTAATTGTCTCCGATAAACTGGAGAGCTTTTCCAGTTTCAGTGCCTCCTCCTAGCTGGCTAAGGTTGTCGACCTTCTCCAGCAGGTCATTTTTGTCTGCATATTGCCCCAATTGGACCTCATCTTGGGGGTTATTACTAAACTGTACGATTCCTACTTTGACTTTATTAGGTGTGACATCAAGAGCCACTATGAAATCATGTAGAAACTTCTTCACCCTCAGGAAGTCTGCATCACCAATACTACTAGAGCCATCAACAAGGAACACAATGTCAGCTAAATTAGCCTTGCACCCTGAAAACAAAAACACAAAAATATAACACATTAACCCAACATATCTTTAAACCTTGTTGAAGAAACTAACCAAGCATGCGGAGAACCTGCACAACTCCTGAAACCCAGGACCTTGTAGGCAAGGCAACAATTGAATCTCCAAGCCACCATGCTGCCAGAATGTGATGCCCAATTGTTGTGTAAATATATAGTGGCTTAAAAAAAACATTCAGTCCCATTAACTTTTTGCACACATTCTTGTACTATAGGCTCAAATAAAGTTTGGTTTAATTTTTTTTTCTCTATTAAGCCACACAGTAATTCATGATGAAAAGTAACAACATTCCACATTGTAAGAAAAAAAAAAAAGATTACTATGTTTTATACTCTTGGCTAAAACTGTTCAAATTCGGTTAAAATTACAGTTTATCTAGACTGTGACTGGAGTCCACCTGTGGTTAATCCAATTAATTGAAGATGACATAAAAGGTGCATACTTGTGTCATCTAATTGTTTATAGACATAGACCTGAGCCTGGATATAAAACCTAAAGCCATTAATGTCCTCAGGAACACAGTGGGTTGCATTGATTTGAAGTAGAGGAAGTCTGGAAGCACCAGCGGTATCTCTTATCAAAGCGTTTGTAGACAAAAGTCTAAATTACAGAGTAAGAACTCCCCAAACACCTGAGGAAGTCAACATTTATCACAGTTGTGTACGCACAGCTGTACAATAGTGGGTGCTGATAAATCCAATACTGTTTGTTCCAAACACTCACAAATTTCCATATAGGCGAAACAACAATGTTAAAAGGTGCTATGGAAAAATCTTGATACTATGTGCCTTAAACTCTGCATGAGTTTTTAGTTTTTAGTGAAGACAATTTTTCTTTTTCTTGTCTATTAACTGAAATTTATAGACATAAAGACAAAAGCACATTTGTGTATAATCATTGAGTGCCAAGCCACCTGCCTTTCCAAGGACATCACTATCCTAGATACTATCGTGTTTGTGTGTGTGTCCGTGTGTGTGTACGGATAACTACATAAAGAAAGGTGCCTCTCTCTTACAGACATATTCATCCAAATGTCAAGTTCATGTTCCATAACTATGGGCCACAGTCCTTAAAACAGTATAATATGTGGTCTGTGATTTTTCTGAAAAGAGAAGTTTAAGCAAAACACTACTCAAAGAGTTAAAAGATAAGTTAGAAAAAAGGCAAAAGCAGGTAAACTGAAAGAACCAGTGAACTGGTCAGCTTTTGAAATGTGGACAAATGACAATGTAATAAAGTAGTAAATCACAGACTAATGATGATAAACTTGCATATAACGTATCTATTCAGTTTATTAAGTCTGTTTTAGACAAAGACCAGAGGGATGTCATCCCAGATTCTGTCCCTCAGCTCACCCCCCAGTGCACATTAAAGAAAATCCACCTGGTTATGCAGAAGGCCCACTGAAAGCGACGAGCGCATCATGGTAAATATATCCAACCGACAAAGTGACTCTAGTCGTCTGTCACACATGCCTGCAAACATTTGCCGTTTACCAAAAACAGCCCCTGGCCTGTCAGTTCTCCCAGGGTGCTCCCAGTGGGCGACTAGTGGGCGGCTTCAACCGTTTAGCTCCACAAATAAAACGGGCAACTAAATGGTGCTTGCCCACAGAAACCCCATCATTCAGAGCGTGACAAGCCGAAATAGCGGCTACGTACATTCTGAGCGTACTAGGGCATAAACCCGAGGACAACCTTTCTTGCAGAAACTCCAGCACTGAAACAATCTGGCAGTGAACTGGGTCTACATGTCTTGCCATGCACCAATTTTCAAATACACTCCATTTGAGGGCATAAGTTCTTCTAGTGGAGGGAGCCCTGGCACTTAAAATGGTTTCAATTACGCTGGCTGAAAGCCCAGCATGTCTTAGTTGGTCCTGTTCAGGGGCCAAATGTGAAGGTTCCAGAGCTCAGGCCGGGGATGAAGTATTGTCCCCTGCGCCTGAGACAGAAGATCCCTCCTCACTGGAATCACCCAGGGTGAGCCGTCAAGGAGAGATATTAGATCCGAGAACCACACTCTGGTCGGCCAATGGGGCGCTATCAACAAGAGGCGCAAGCCCTGTTGACGGACCCTCGCCAGGACTCCTGGGAGCAGAACTATAGGTGTAAACGCATAAAGGCGTAATCTGGGCCGCGTGTGGGCCATTGCGTCCAGACCCAGGGGAGCTGGAGGAGTCAGAGAGTAGTAAAGGGGGCATTGTGCTGCCTCTTGTGAGACAAAGAGGTCCACCTTTGCTACGTAAAACCTTTCCCAGATTGACTGACTACTTCGGGGTGGAGTTTCCATTCCCCATGTTTTACAGCTTGTCTGGATAGCAAGTCTGCTCCAACATTCATATGCCCTGGAATGTAAATCGCACTGAGGGACAGGAACTTGTCCTGTGCCCAAAGCAGAACCTGGTGCGCTAGCTTGTTCAAGCGGTGCGAGCACAGTCCACCCTGGCGATTTATGTACGAGACTACCGCAGTGCTGTCCACCCGCACTAGGACATGGTAGCCTCTCAACTGCTGGAGGAAGTGTTTCAGGGCCAGAAACAGAGCCATCATTTTGAGGCAAATGATGTGCCACGCGAGAAGATGACCTCTCTAGCTCCCTTGTGCGGGACGGCCACCCAAGACCGCACCCCAGCCCGTGATGGAAGTGTCTGTCGTTAGCATCTTGCGACGACAAGACGGACCTAGAGTGGGACCCAAAGTCAGAAACCGGGGTCTGAACCACATAGAAAGGGTACGAAGCCCCCGGCGCGTAACCCTTATTAGCCTCTGGGGGTTGGCCCTTGAATGAAACCCCCTGGCTCTTAGCCACAGCTGAAACGTACTCATGTGCAGAAGGCCCAAAGGTATCACTGTGGATGTAGCTGCCATGAGGCCTAAAGATTTTTGAAAGTGATGAACAGTGACCTTCTGGCCTAGCTTGATTTCCTTCAGGGTGTTGAGAATGGATTCGACACGAGCAGGAGACAACTGTGCCTGCATTGTGACCGAATCCCATGTGACACCCAAATATGTTGTCCTCTGAACAGGAAGGAGAACGCTTTTTGTGGCGTTGAGTCTCAATCCTAAAGAATGAAGATGGGCTAGGACTACATCCGATGTTGAAGCGCTAGCTCCTGAGACTGGGCCAGAATCAGCCAGTCATTTATGTAATTCAAAATACGGATGCCCTGGAGTCATAAAGGAGCCAGAGCTGCATCCATGCATTTTGTATTTGTGCGGGGTGACAGAGCTAGGCCAAATGGAAGGACCCGATACTGGTAAGCTTCGCCCCCAAAAGCGTACCTCAGGAACTTCCTGTGCTGTGGCAATATTTCTATATGGAAATATGCATCCTTGAGATCAATTGTCACAAACTGATCCTCTAGTTGGATTTGAGAAACAATCATTTTGACAGTCAACATTTTGAATCTGGATTTCTGAGATAGCGGTTCAAGCCGCGAAGATCCAAGATCGGACGCAACCCTCCCCCTCTCTTGGGTACCAAAATGTACCGACTGTAGTAGCCCGACTCTCTGTCTGGGAGGGGAACATGTTCTATGGCCCCTTTGCCCAGCAGAGTCTGTAACTGCTGGGCCAGCAGATGTGCTCGATCCGGTATCACGGAAGTGGAGATCACGGCATTGAAACGCGGAGGACGATGTGCAAACTGAATCCTGTAGCCTGTGCCTACAGTCCTTTGTACCCAAGGAGATACACCTGGCAGTAGTTTCCACGCTGCCAGCTTCTCCGAAAGGGGCACAAGCTTTGACACTTCGGCTGGATGGGTTGGGGGGGGGTGTTAGGTGTTGGGAGATGAAGTGTGGCAGGAGATGCCTGAACACCTAACTTTTCATTGGAGACCGGCGCTCCCCGAAACACCAGTGGTGGCGGGGATTGAACACCGGCCTCCCGGGAGTGCCAGGGAGGAGGCCCTGTTTTGTGATGAAAATCCAGGTGCCCCTGGGAGGCACCCCCACGGCCCCAGGCTCACGAACCTCAGGGCTTCTTCTTTGAAGAGAGGAAGCTCCTCAGATCCGGTCTTTTCGAAGCAGATTTTTGAGAAGAGCGGCGAGCCCCACCCCAGTTTTTACGGGGGGGGTTAGGTGCGCGGCTGGTCACGCTCTCCTTCTGCACCTCACGCCTGATAGGGGCCAGACCTGGCCGGGGCCGGGTGGCCGACGGTCCCGGTTCTTGAGCACGGCGGGGAAGGAACCACCCAAAGGCCTGTTCATATAGCTTCGCCTCCCGAAACCTAGTGGCGACGGAATTAACAGCGTTGCCAAAAAGGCCGGAAGGCGAGACAGGGGCATTGAGGAGGACAGCACGATCCTTATCCTTGATGCCCGTGAGGTTCAGCCACAGATGCCTCTCTGTGGATACCATGGCAGCCATAGAACGGCCCACAGCACGGACCGTCCACTTGGTCGCACGGAGAGACAGGTCTGTGGCTCAGTGCAGCTCTGCAAACGCCCTGTTATCAATAACTCTGCCGGTGCTCAGGTCCTTCAGCAGGTAAGCCTGGTAAGCCTGCAAAACCGCCATGGTGTGCAGTGAAGCACCAGCCTGTCCTGCTGCCTGAAAAGCTTTACCCACCAAAGCAGATGTCAATCTGCACGGCTTGGAGGGGAGAGTAGGCTTTTTCAGGGAGGATGATGTCCCAGAAGAGAGATAGCCCGCAAGCGTCTCTTCTATCTGGGGCATCATCATATAACCGTGTGCTTTCGCATCAATGATATTCGAATAAGTCGAAGACACAAAATCACGCGATGAATACGGTTTGCTCCATGAAAGAGTTAATTCATCATGGATGTCACCAAAGAAGGGGAGGGAGAGACGTTGAGGCTCCTCCCCCCGGCCACCGACAGAAACCTGTCGTTCAATCTCGAACGCTTGGGGGAATCTCGCTGCTGCAGCCAGTCGATATGCAATCGCTCGACTGCACGCGTTATAACCTCTAATAATTCCTCAAACGCTCTGTCAGCACTGGAGGAGCGTTGTGAGGAGGCTACTTCCATAGAAGCGAGAGAGGAAGATCCGGAGAGAGCGAGAGAGAAATCGGAAATTCCGTCTCGTGCGCGTCTGCCAGATCAGCACGCAAGCCCCAGGAATGCGCCGCGGCTCGTGGTTTCTCTTTAAAGAAAGCGAGCCGCGCGCGAAGCACCTTAATAGGGAGAAGATCACAGTACTCACATTCTCCCTGAAGCCCGAGGCGAGCGTGTTCTTCCCCCAAGCACTCAAGACAAAACTCGTGAAGATCGCCCTCCGAAAGAGATCTATCGCACGGAGGCACGCATCTCTTAAGCAATTCCGCCATATCGGTGAGTTAATGCTGTTATTTTTATTTTGCTTTCGTTATGGCTTGTACATGCACACGCAAACACAAAGCGGTCCTGAAGACAAAAAGATCTGAGGATGTTTCCGGTTCACTCCTATTTATAACCTGCAGGTGCACCTTATTCGGTGACGTCATGCCTGGCACAGGTTATAAGCTGAAGGTATTCGGCAGGTTTGACATGCACAGGCTTCACAACCGGGCAACAAAGAGATGTTCCCATAGCGTTTTCACGCAGCATTGAGTGTAGCTTTTGAAAGGGAACAAGAGCTGTGGGCAAGCGAAATAACAGATGTTAAATCTATGGTGAAACCGATCACTGGTCATGGAAATATTCCCAAAAAGGGGAGCAACAAGAAGACAAAGCTGATGGGGAAGACTGACTGATAGTCTGTGATAGGTACTGATAGGTATCTGTGGAGGACAGGCCAGAAGGGTTGAGTGAGTTACAATTTCCTGTACTTTGCAAGAAGACATGCTAACTCCACACTCTGATACTGATATAAAAAAAAAAACACTAAATTTATATTCAAAACACCAAGTATTCTCCTACTGATAATTATGCAAAACATTCTAATGTTACTTATAGTAAAATGCCGATGTTCATGTTGTGTGACCCATGAAAACCCATGAAATTTCTAGTAGATTTGAGTCACCTGATAAAGAATATGAAGAAGAATAGTTTAGAAGGTTGAAAAATATAGACTTGTTTGTGTTGAAAATACTGTTTTGTAGTGTGAATGTTAGAGAAAAAAAAGCCACACCCTTTCACCATGCTTGGTTCATCTCCACACATCTATATCCACATGCGCTGACAGGTTGTGGTAGGACTTAGACCTTTGGTGCGACGGGCCAGAGGCTATTGTGATTGGAAAGTCATCTCTAACCCCACTGTAATTAACAGAAAAAAAACATGAATGCCTATTGCATGAATTTAAATTGGGTTGTACAAGTTAAGTGAAGTGTGGAGATCTGCCCTGATGATAGAACCCACTTTGTTGTCTGCAAACTCTTATTTTCTGTGCTAACTACTAAAGATGTTCCAAAACAGGGTGACTGGCAAACATGATGTACAGCATGCCTGATTAAAAACTGCTCTAAGCTCCATATTGTACCCAAATCTGAATTTAGACAGTGCAAAGCTCAATACCCATTAAAACCTTAGGCTATCGCTCGAATCACTCCAGTTTTCAGTTCATTATGCCAATGAAGCTCTCAAAAACGAGCCGACAAATGTTGACACTGACACCAGGCACGGTCCTTCTTAAATATGTAGATGATTGTCTTTTAGTGGCACCTTCAAAAGAACAGTATGAAAAGGACACAATTACATTACTCTGTCACCTAACTAGTTCAAGTTCAAGTTCAAGTAAGCTTTATTGTCACTTCAACCATGTTCAAGTAAGCTTTATTGTCACTTCAACCATATACAGTTAGTACACAGTGAAAAGAAACAACGTTCCTCCAGGACCAAGGTGCTACATGCTCTACATTTGAATTTTTTTGCCATTTGCTGAGATCAAATGACCTAAAAATTTCACTGCAGTTTAGTTAGGCTAACCTTGTGTTCCTCCTTAGTTCCCCAACAACGAGCCTGTTGCAACGAGCCGAGAAGCTGAGCCTGTTGGGCCTGAACACCTCCCTCTGTAACTGGATCCTGGACTTTCTGACCGGAAGACCTCAGTCAGTACGGATCGGGAACTGCACCTCCAGCACCACCACACTGAGTACTGGGGCCCTACAAGGCTGTGCTCAGACCCCTGCTGTTCACACTGCTGACTCACGACTGTGTAGTGACACATAGTTCGAATCATATCATCAAGTTTGCTGATGACACGACTGTGGTGGGTCTCATTAGCAAGAACGACGAGTCAGCGTACAGAGAGGAAGTACAGATGCTTATGGACTGGTGTAAAGACAACAACCTGTCTCTGAATGTTGACAAGACAAAGAAGATGGTTGTTGACTTCAGGATGACACGATGCGACCATTCTCCGCGGAGCATCAATGGCTCCTCGATGGAGATCGTCAAAAGCACCAAATTCCTGGGTGTCCACCTGGAGAATGACCTCACCTGGTCCCTCAACACCAGCTCTCTGCACAAGAAAGCCCAACAGCATCTCTTCTTCCTGAGAAGGCTGAGGAAGGCCCACCTTCCACCACCGATCCTGACCACCTTCTATAGAGGGACTATCGAGAGCATCCTGAGCAGCTGAATCACTGTCTGGTTTGGGTACTGCACCACATCGGACCGCAAGACCCTACAGCGGATAGTTAGGACAGCAGAGAAGATCATCGGGGTCTCTCTTCGCTCTATCGATGACATCTACACCACGCGCTGCATCCGCAAAGCCACCAGCATTGTGGCTGATCGGACACACCCCTCACACTCACTCTTCACCCTCCTGCCATCTGGAAAAAGGTACCGAAGCATTCGGGCACTCACATCCAGACTGTGCAACAGCTTTTTTCCACAAGCCACCCGTCTCCTCAACAATAAGGGACTAGACTGATAAATACACACACACACACACACACACACCAACTACTGTACACACCAACCTGTAAAATCTCTTTTTGAACAATATTCATGACTGGATTACTTTTTGCACTAACTTTTTAAATTCTTGCGGCTATGTTAAGGAACGCTTACTGCTCTCCACAACCTCAATTCACCACCTCAAGACAACAGTTATGTTATGTTAAGTTATGTTATGTCGTGTTTGTCGCACTGTCACTTTGTTGCTCTTGTTTACAATTGCACGTGCATTTTATGTGCATTTAACTCTTTGTCTCCCCCTGCTGTGTCTGCGTATGTATGTATTGCACAATTAGCACTTCATCAAGTTCACCTGTGTCCCCCTTGTGTGTCTACTATATATGCCAGCCGCTCCCATAAGCCCCTGTCTGTTCAACGTCTTCCTATTTCTAAGAAGGGCTCTCTATTTGTGTATTTGTGTGCATACTCTCGTATCTCTTCCACTCAGGACTGAGCTGTGGCTGTCGAGCGAGGCGTATCCGGGGAGGGTGCCATTCCGGACCTGAACGAGGTCAAGTTCACGGCTCTGTCGCACAACGGTGCATGCGGATTTAGTACGCCGGCTCGGCGCCATTTAGTTCCTTCAACACTTTGTGACTCTTACAGTGCACTTACAGTAGTTGGACTCGCAAAGCATAACAAGGAATTTAAAAATAGTTCTAAAACACACACCCACATTAGGTACAGGTATACCAGATCAAAACAGATCATTCACACGAAGAGTTGATGAGAAATCAGGATGCATGACATCAGTATTGTTACAAGATCATGGTGGTAAACTGAGACCTGTTGCTTACTTTTCAGCCAAACTGGATCATGTGGCGGTAGGACTCCCCTTCTTTTACAAAGCTGTTAAAGCAGCTAAAAAAAGCAGTTAATGCAGATATTGTAGGCTACAATTGTCTAATGATCTCTTCTTGTCCTATATGCCGTGTCACAGTTGTTACTGGAAGAGAAAACAGCTCACATGACAGCAGCAAGATGACTAAGATTTAACATGGTATTACTAGAAATTCCATTACAGTGAAACGATGTGCTGTCCTTTACCTTCTTCTCTTTTTCCAACAGATACAGATGGGCAATCCCATAATTGTGTTGATGTTGTTAACAAAATTTGTGCCCAAGTCAGATCTGAAGGAAACGCCCTTGCAGAATCCAGACCTGGAACTGTTTGTGAATGGATCAGCATCCAACCAGCATACAATCAGCATTGTATAGAGTATGCAGATGTAACACAACATGAAACAGGTTTTTTATTTTTTTTACCTTATCAGGTAAGCCTACTGTATGACATGCCTGGTTGGAGAACTCCTGGAGGCAATCATACGTCATAAAGCTATCACAATGTTCACAGTATGTGTATGTCTACGATTTCTTCCCCAACAAACATCCAAGCCACATCTACAGTACCCCAGAGAAAATATCTACATGGAAGAATGTGGGCTGTAGGTCAAAAGGAGGGGTTTGGTACGGCCCCAGTGGTAAACACTGTCTACCCTAAAAATAATTCTACACTAGGAAAAGTTGATGCCCAGTCTAGACCCTGCGTCAAAAGGAGGGATGTACCCCAGCATCTGTACACATTGGTTGACTGTAGACATTGGTTCAAGACCATTTGAAGATCTAAAGATCCATTTGATTGAGCTGACACCAAGTGAAGGGAAGCGCTACTGTTTAGTTTTAGTTGACATGTTCACTAAATGGATAGAAGCATTTCCCAACAAAATCAAATCAAATCAAGATGCCAGAACAGTAGCAAAAGCAGTATTGACAGAAATCATTCCACAATGCGGAGTCCCAGATAAAATCAGCAGTGACAATGGAACCCCATTCATTAATCATGCACCGGAACAAGTAAGTGAATACTTGGGTATTGATTTGAGACAATAAAAGATTAGGCTTATCACCTAGTCAGTGGAGGAGCAGTGGAGAGAGAAAATCGCACGCTCAAAAAAACAAATTGACAAAGTGTTAGAAACTGGTTTATCTTGGGAAAGAGCTAATGCACACGAGGACTAGAGTTAGAGGAAGGCAAAATGTGAGTGACACAGATAAAGGTGGTAAACAACTACTCAGTTCTGCTCAGTTCTACTCAGAGTTCTGTTAGTAATCAACATAATTGTAGGAGAAACAAGGCCATGACAAAGGCAGTGCATGGGCTGACCGTTTTCGTGATTTGGAAGGTGGAAGGGCATGGTAACGTCAACATTGGACAATTTCCATAGGAGAATGGGTAACACTGTTCGACGACGACCCTTATGACCCTTATCCAGACTGGCCCGCTGATCCCACAGCTACAGAATGCAATGCATGCCTGGACACATAGATGACAATGATTCAAAGAGAATTGTTCACCACTCAACTAAGGTAAGGTAAATGAACTCAAACTGCAGAAGAACACAGGACAATGGCCATCATGAAAGAGAATGTAAGTTTATGTACGAGTGTAAGATTGTTTGATCATGAAAGACATGTTTTATTTTCTTCACTAAATTGGTAGCTTAACCTTTATATTTCTGAATGCATAAAAGTAAAGCAATCTTTTCCTTTAAAAAAATAAACAAACACAAAACAAAATACACTAGGGTTTCCTCCGAGTCCTCTGGTTTCCTCCCACAGTCCGAAGACATGCAGATTAGACCAAGTGGCGTTCCCTAATTTCCCGCAGTGTGTGTGAATAACGATCAAGCTGGCAACCCGACCCCTTAAGTAACTCCCACAGAACAATGGCCACTGTCCACTAGTGTCTAGTTCGTTTCGCTTCAGTGTGTAGAGTGCAGGATGTTTAGACATTCTTACGTTAATATCATTAGCAATAACTTTATTTCTTTATTTCTTTATTGCGTATTTATTAAGCAGTTATTTACAATGATAATCTGACCATCGTACAAAAACGCAGACACCAATTTGATGCGTTTGAAGTTCTCTATAGTAACATAAAAAGTGTAGCTACAAATATGAAGTCTGCTCAGTCTATCCCTCTAATTATCATTTACAGAGGGTCGCAGTGAATTTCTCTGTGAATTTGCAGATTTGCTCTCAAACCTAGTCGTTTCTGTAGACAAATATTCATTGAGAATCCAGAAGACCCTCTGAGAACAGTATTTATGTCCATACTGGACTTAGTAGGAGTAAATCAGTGTGTAGTAGGACCCACTCATAAAGCAGGTTACACTTTAGATTTAATATTATCCTTTGGATTAAGTAAAAGAAATATAATCACAATTCCACAGTCTGAAGCTATCTCAGATAGCTAAGACTACTTGTCTAAATTAAAGTGCGTCATAGTAATAATGTACGCATAGCACTGCGCTACTGCATTAAACGTACATTCAAATAAAATACCACACAGAGCTTTATCTAGAATCTCAGAGTTATCAACTTTGCTTGGATCGCAACCTGACTCCATAGAACTTGATCAGGAAACTGAATAGTTACAGTCAACATTTTGTTATACTTTAGATATTGTAGCTCCAGTTAAAAGTAAAATGATTAGAGATAAGAAACTCGCTCCTTGGTATAATGACCACATACGCACTTTAAAACAGACCGCTCGAAAACTAGAATGCAAATGGCAGCAAACTAAATTGTTAGTATTTCAAATAGCATGGAATAAGTGCTCTCAGTGCTGCTAGATCATTGTATCTCTCCACTCTTATAGAAGCAAACAACAATAATCCTAGATTTTTATTTAATACAGGAGCTAAATTAACTAGACAACACAACAACAAGATACAGTAGCACAAAATCGAAAATATTAGGCAAAAAATTAAAGCTTTGAAACCAGACAAGTTAAGTGATGCAGATGATAAACTAACCACATCACATCAGAACCTAGAACACTTTACTCCTCTTGATCTAATTTCACTCATCTCTTCTGCAAAATCATCAACCTGTGAATTAGATCCTGTACGGACACATTTTTTGTCAAGCAAATAGTACCAGCAATAACAGAACCCCTGTTGATTTAAAAGATAATTAACTTTCCACTCAGGAGTGGGTATGTTCCAAAATCTTTTAAATTAGAGTTATTAAACCGCAATTAAGAAACCCGACCTCGATCCCTGTCAGCTGTCCAATTACAGGCCGATATCTAACCTCCCCTTTATCTCTAAGATTCTGGAAAAGGTAGTAACGCAGCAGCTATGTTCATATCTACATAGAAATAGCATAAACAAACTGTATCAGTCAGGATTTAGGCCTCATCACAGCCTCCTATTGGCCTCTGATCATGGTTGGGTCACTATATTTGTGTTACTTCACCTCAGTGCAGCTTTTGACACCATTGATCATAGAATTCTCCTTCACAGATTAGAAAATGTAGTAGGAATTAAGGGAATGGCCTCAGGTTCAGATCCTATTTGACTGATCGTTATCAGTTTGTAGATTTAAATGGCGCTTATTTTGCATGTTCTCAAGTGGAGTTTGGTGTTCCACAGGGTTCAGTTTTAGGCCCACTGCTTTTTTCTCTTTACATGCTTCCTCTGGGTAACATAATTTGTAAGAATGGTATTCATTTTCATTGTTATGTTGATGACACGGTTATATGTGTCAGCAAACCCAGATGAGAAAAACTAGCTTACTAAAGTTGAGCAATGTGTGCAGGACATAAGAGACTGGATGTTAATTAACTTCCTTCTGCCTAATCCTGATAAGAAGTTCTAGTCATAGGACCACATGCAGCTAGAGGCAAGCTTTTTGATTAAACTGTAACATTAAATGACCTTTCTGTTAAATCAAGTGCAACAGTGAAAGACCGTAGTGTGATTATAGATTCCAGCCTGTTATTTGAAGCACATGTAGATAATATAACCAGTATAGCCTTCTTTCACCTCAGAAATATTGCCAAAATAAGGAATATATTGTCACTAAATGATGCAGATCACATCTAGATTGGACTATTGTAACACCTTACTGTCTGGTTGTTCATCTAGGTGCATAAACAAGCTTCAGTTAGTCCAGAATGCAGCAGCGAAAGTCTTCACTAGAACTAGATGATATGAGCACGTCACTCATCTCATTGCATTGGCTCCCTGTGAAATTTCGCAAAGATTTTAAAATACTACTTTTGACGTATAAAGTATTAAATGGTCTCACGCCACAGTATCTGAGTGAACTGATAGTGTCTTACGATTCATCATGCCAACTTCGATCAATAGATGCATGCTGCTTGTCAGTACCATGTATTATGAAAACTACAGCTCGGGGCAGAGCTTTTCTTACAAAGCCCCAGAGTTATGGAATAGTTTTCCAATTAATGTTCGGGACTCAGACACAGTGTCAGTGTTTAAGTATAGGCTAAAAACCTATTTATTTAGCCCAGCATTTTTGTAAATAGATTGGCCTTAGGTAACGAAGCAGATCAGGGGGACTCATGGATGGACAGTATTATGGTGAACTGGTATGTGTAGATGCTGTCTTCCCCACTCTAATTGATCATTCAGGTTTGTTGACGGGAGCCCTCATGTCTGTGTTTCCTTTTGGCTCTCCCTTTTAGTTATGCTGTCATAGTTAGTCTTGCTGGAGTCCCTGCTTGCAGTCTGCAACTAAATATACAGTCATGGCCAAAAGTTTTGAGAATTACATAAATATTGGAAATTGGAAAAGTTGCTGCTTAAGTTTTTATAATTGCAATTTGCATATACTCAAGAATGTTATGAAGAGTGATCAGATGAATTGCATAGTCCTTCTTTGCCATGAAAATTAACTTAATCCCGAAAAAAACGTTCCACTGCATTTCATTGCTGTCATTACAGGACCTGCTGAGATCATTTCAGTAAAGGTGAGCGCTACCATCAGTCCTGTATCATGCCAACAGTAAAGCATTCTGAGACCATTCATGTGTGGAATTGCTTCTCATCCAAGGGAGTGGGCTCAGTCACAATTTTGCCCAAAAACACAGCCATGAATAAAGAATGGTACCAAAACACCCTCCAACAGCAACTTCTTCCAACAATCCAACAACAATTTGGTGAAGAACAATGCATTTTCCAGCACGATGGAGCACCGTGCCATAAGGCAAAAGTGATAACTAAGTGGCTCAGGGACCAAAACTTAACTTAAATTTGGGTCCATGGCCTGGAAACTCCCCAGATCTTAATCCCATTGAGAACTTGTGGTCAATCCTCAAGAGGCGGGTGGACAAACAAAAACCCACTAATTCTGACAAACTCCAAGAAGTGATTATGAAAGAATGGGTTGCTATCAGTCAGGATTTGGCCCAGAAGTTGATTGAGAGCAGCCCAGTCGAATTGCAGAGGTCCTGAAAAAGAAGCGCCAACACTGCAAATACTGACTCTTTGCATAAATGTCATGTAATTGTCGTTAAAGCCTTTGAAACGTATGAAGTGCTTGTAATTATATTTCAGTACATCACACAAACAACTGAAACAAAGATCTAAAAGCAGTGTAACAGCAAACTTTGTGAAAACTAATATCTGTGTCATTCTCAAAACTTTTGGCCACGACTGTACATTCACCTTATACATTTCTCCTACTCTTCTGCTCTCTCCTCTTCTCTCTCTTCTCCTCTCTCTGCTGCTCACCCTGTCTCTCTGTCAAGCTATACTCGACCTGTTGCATGGATGCCCTGTGTGGTCTGCTTGTGATGCGTGGTGACTGGGGACTGTTCCACTTTTCCACAAAGATGGGCCTGGCCTCCGCTGATGCTGACAGTTGTTCTCTGAGGACTTGTGACTGCAGTCACTCGATAGATTCAGACTGGAGTTTCCTACAACTGAGCCCCCCATAACGAACTGTTTCCACTTCCACTGGAAAACCTTCCAGCCTCCTAGCACACAGTATGATTTAGATCAATCCCCGTTATCCGTTATCACCCAAATGAGGATGGGTTCCCTGTTGAGTCTTGTTCCTCTCAAGGTTTCTTACTACTGCCATCTGATTGAGTTTTTCCTTGCCACTGTCAAAGTCATCCTCGGTTTGCTCATCAGGGACAATCTTATCATTTTGATTCATACACATTCACATTTCATACAAACTTAAATAATTCTTTTGATTGTGAAGATCTTCTTTGCGACAGTGTCAATTGTTAAAAGCGCTATGCAAATAAAAACTAATTGGATTGAACAAGCTGAATATTGGCCATTTTAACGTACCTGAGTCAGAGTTTTGTTAGGAGATGGAATCCGCTTGTTGTTCTTAGATGAACAAACTAAAAGCAATACAATTTAGGTGCTAATACAAACAAGGAACTTTCATGGAAATGATTTAAAAACAGTTTGCTCTTTTATATTAGAAGGGTATCACCACCCCTTCTTTGTAATCACTTTGCTAAACACTGCTTGTTTAAAATAAATATTTCATTTAGAAAATTGTACCACCCATATGTCCAGAAATTTTACAGAACAATGTATAGTGAATGAAACTTGAACACCATGTGAACTGTACTTACCTGTTTTTTGTGCACTGCTCACAAGAAAACCTGATGCTAAAATCAAGACCAGGAGCAGTCCTTTTATGTTTCCCATTGCCTCAGTGATCTAATGGACAAATTAAGAACAATGACAAACATATTCATATCCTTTACACAGTTTATAAATACATGTAGTATGAACTGTACATTGAAATGTATGTTAAGAGGCTCTGTCTCTTAATGTCTGTCAAGTTGGAGATGAAAGCAGTGATGATATTTGAGACAGTGTGAGCGTGGTAAACACCTTTCAGAAAGCCATACAAAAAATAAGCTCTTAAACAAACTAAGACACTGATAAAAAAATTATGTCAAATTTGATGTCTACTTCATATTTGAAACTGGGTCACATTTTGCTATGGTCTTCGAAAAGGACATGATTTTTGCTGTAGTCCAACATATACTGTAGGTTTGTGTGGTTGTGCAGCACTGTGCTTATCCTAACCATCTGTTACACAGCTAAATAAATAATATTGATATGACCATAGGCGGCACGGTGGTGTAGTGGTTAGCACTGTCGCCTTGCACGATCGATCCCCGGTTCGATCCCCGGCCAGGCTCAATTCCTGTCTCTGTGTGCATGGAGTTTGCATATTCTCCCCGTGCTTGGTGGGTTTCCTCCGGGTACTCCGGTTTCCTCCCACAGTCCAAAGACATGTAGGTTAGGCTAATTGGTGTTTCCAAATTGCCCGTAGTGTGTGAGTGAGTGTATGTATGTGTGTGTGTCTGTGCCCTGCGATGGGTGTACCCTGTCATGTGGTATGCCTGGGATAGGCTCCAGGCCCCCGTGACCCTGAATACAGGATTAAGCGGTATAGAACAAAAGTGAGTGAGTGATATGGCCACGTTTGTATTACAAATTCAGGATTTAAAATGTAATTTATTGTCAATGGTAATAATTCATGCCAAAATTCTTGACAAAGGTCCCAAAAACACTTATGCATGTCTATGACATGCATAAAAATAAAAGACACAAAATAAGTGAGAACAGAGAAAAGAGTTTAATTCATTTTCCAAAGCCCCTCCTTGTCTCAAGGAGATGGAGGACTTTTGTGTTTTGATTATTATTGTTTACAGTTAATATCAATTTTCTTTTTGGGTTTCCAATTAATAAACCCATGTTATCCCCAAACAGGAAGGGAACACTGTCCCCTCTGAACCAGGGTCCTTACATTCAGTATTGTATCCAATGACACAGTGGTCAAACCCGTGCCACGTAACAATATGGTCTCTTAACGTTACAAAACAACATTGTATAAATGGACAAAAAGACAGTAAATCATTAAGATCTGAAGCAACAGGTCATACTAATGCTGCATGACTTGGACAAGATTCTTAACAGTTTATGTTGTAGGTGAGCATAGAAATTAAAGTCTGGAGCAATGGAAATAATGAATCCATCATGGATAGTGGCCACTGTACAAGGTTCTGGATTTATTATCTAGGGTTGCTTCAAGTGGTCAGGTCTAGACTCAGGAATGCCATAGGAAATGAAATGAAGTCAACTGACTACCTAAGTGTACTGAATGAGCAGGCTATCACATATATAGTGTTTCTTTTCTTTTAAGGAAATAACAGACAACAATGGCAAGACTTATCTGGCTCAAACTGTTAAAGAATAAGTAACATACAGGATCATTCTCACATATGAATTCGCCACCAGAGAGTCCTGACCTTAAAACTACGTAAAGACATTATGGGGAGAGATTTAATTAGACACATTAAGCAACAAGTCAGATGTACTCTAGGAGAAAAAGAAACATAACAACAACAACAAAGATGACAGCACATCTGTTCTGAAGCTCAGTGGAAAAAAGTGCTCAGTAGCTTATAAATCAGTGTCATTTCTGACAGTCCTGCCTTTGAACTTCTATACATCCTTTCCTAATATTAATAATAGAAAAACATGTAATAGGCTAACTTCAGGAACTGCAATATTTTAAAAAAAAGGTGGGACAATCAAAAACGTCCAGAATATTTGGTGGAAAAGGTTCGCAGCCCGTGCACTGAATTATTGAGTGATTGCAGTCACAAGCCATCAGAGAACAGCTGTCTGTGTCAGCTGACATTGTAAAGTGGAAACGTCCCCAGTCACCACATGCATCCCGAGCAGACCACAAGAGCCTCCATACAACAAGAGTTGCAACCAGAAGCGTAGAACCAGGATGAGTCCAGAGGTAAGAAGGGGTGCAGATCACTGGCAGCTCAGGAGCGCCATGTGTAGCTCGACAGAGAGGAGAAGAGAGGAGAGGATGTTACATGTATAAGGTGAATATATATTTTGTGTAGAGTGCAAGCAGGGACTCCTGCAGGACAAACTATAACAGCACAAATAAAAGAGCCAGAAGGAATCAAATTAAATTAACATCTTTTGTACTTAGATGCATCTTCATACCAGAAACGAGGGGTCCCTGGGAAGAAAAGTACCCAGTCACTTCATCTTTAACAAACCTTTTGATCAATGAGAGTGGGGAAGTCAGCACACAAACATACCAGTTCACCTTATTACTTTCCATCCATGAGCCTCCTAGATTTGTTCTTTTACCTAATCTATTCACAAAATGCTTGGCTAAATGAATAGATTTTCAGCCAAGATCTGCCCCCGGCATAGTTTTCATAATACGCAATGCTGACAAGCCATTTGACCACCATCTATAAAAAATAGACTTAATATGCATTGGGCAGCTCAAATACAGAGGTGGAAAGTAACGAATTACATTTACTTACGTTACTGTAATTGTGTGTGTGTGTGTTTTTTTTGTGTACTTCTACTTTTAAAGTAGTTTTAAAAATCTGTAATTTTACTTTTATTTAAGGATGTTTTGTTTGAAGTATGGTACTTCGCTACATTTTAAATCGTATACGTTACTAAGTAAAAAAAATAATAAAATGAAAAATAATAAAATGAAAAATAATAAAAAAAGATTATGCTTTGTTGCGCTCGCGTGTGTGTATTGTGTCCTGGTCCTGGTCCTGCGCCGCTCCATATTCCATTCCAGGTTTTCTGACTGTCCCTACATCGGCATCTACTTGATTTTCCACACGGTCGCTTCCGCCCTGAGAGTGACGTCATCAACCAACACGACCATATATAAATCGGAGAGAGACGCGGGAAAGAGGAGGCGTGTAGGCGAGGTGTTGTGTTGGAGAGTGATTATTTTTGGTTTGATTTTGGCATTTTGGTATTTGATTCTGTATTCTGGTTTTGACTTTTTGCCTCCCATTATTCCTTTGCCCCATTGGTTTGGTTGCTTGGCTCTTTATATATTTGTAGATAATTTCACTGTATGTTCGTGCACTCACTAGCAGTAGGGGTGTGGCTGCCATTTATTTTGGGAAGAGGGAATTTATTCCCTCTTTTTGGATTAGGGAGTCAGGGAAGGCACCTGTATTGTTGGTATCTTTTTTTGCAGGTAATCTAGCTACAAAAATACAGATACCCTTTTGTCTATTATTTATTTATAATGGTAACTTTACTTGTACTTGACCAAAATTTCACTGAAGTAACAGGACTTTTACTTGAGTACAAACTTTTATTAATCTTTCCATCTCTGCTCAAATACTACTTTATAGAAATAATAAAGCCAGGAGAACTACTTGCTACTTACCATGTTGAATTTTGCTATTGTTATCGTGCTTGCGGCTAGCATTTTCTTTGCTCCTAACATTGTCATTATTATTATCGCAGCTAGCATTGTAGTTAGCATTAGCATTGCCACTAACATTGTCACTACTGCTAGCATTCCAACTATCATTACTGCTAGCATTGCCACTAACATTGTTTGGAAAGTAAAGACATACGTGTATGCAGACAGTCGTGGCCAAAAGTTTTGAGAATGACACAAATATTAATTTTCACAAAGTTTGCTGCTAAACTGCTTTTAATATAATTACAATAATAATAATTATTATAATTTAATATAATTACAAGCATTTCATATGTTTCAAAGGCTTTTATCGACAATTACATGACATTTATGCAAAGAGTCAGTATTTGCAAGCAGTGTTGGCGCTTCTTTTTCAGGACCTCTGCAATTCGACTGGGCTGCTCTCAATCAACTTCTGGGCCAAATCCTGACTGATAGCAACCCATTCTTTCATAATCACTTCTTGGAGTTTGTCAAAATTAGTGGGTTTTGTTTGTCCACCCGCCTCTTGAGGATTGACCACAAGTTCTCAATGGGATTAAGATCTGGGGAGTTTCCAGGCCATGGACCCAAAATTTCAACGTTTTGGTCTCCAAGCCACTTAGTTCTCACTTTTGCCTCATGGCACGGTGCTCCATCGTGCTGGAAAATGCATTGTTCTTCACCAAACTGTTGTTGGATTGTTGGGAGAGGTTGCTGTTGGAGGGTGTTTTGGTAACATTCTTTATTCATGGCTGTGTTTTTGGGCAAAATTGTGAGTGAGCCCACTCCCTTGGATGAGAAGCAACCCCACACATGAATGGTCTCAGGATGCTTTACTGTTGGCATGACACAGGACTGATGGTAGCGCTCACCTTTTCTTCTCTGGACAAGCCTTTTTCCAGATGCCCCAAACAATCGGAAAGAGGCTTCATCCGAGAATATGACTTTACCCCAGTCCTCAGCAGTCCATTCGCCATACTTTTTTGCAGAAGATCAATCTGTACCTGATGTTTTTTTTGGAGAGAAGTGGCTTCTTTGCTGCCCTTCTTGACACCAGGCCATCTTCCAAAAGTCTTCGCCTCACTGTGCGTGCAGATGCACTCACACCTGCCTGCTGCCATTCCTGAGCAAGCTCTGCATTGGTGGCACTCCGATCCCGCAGCTGAATCCTCTTTAGGAGACGATCCTGGCGCTTGCTGGACTTTCTTGGACACCCTGAAGCCTTCTTAACAAGAATTGAACCTCTTTTCTTGAAGTTCTTGATGATCCTATAAATTGTTGATTTAGGTGCAATCTTAGTAGCCACAATATCCTTGCCTGTGAAGCCATTGTTTCTTTGCAGGTCACCATGGTTAACAATGAAAGAACAATGATTTCAAGCATCACCCTCCTTTTAACATGTCAAGTCCTCCATTCTAACCCAATCAGTCTGACATAATGATCTCCAGCCTTGTGCTCGTCAACATTCTCACCTGAGTTAACAAGACCATTACTTAAATTATCTCAGCAGGTCTTTTAATGACAGCAATGAAATGCAGTGTAAAGTTTTTTTGGGGATTAAGTTAATTTTCATGGCAAGAATGACTATGCAATTCATCTGATCACTCTTCATAACATTCTGGAGTATATGCAAACTGCTATTATACAAACTTAAGCAGCAACATTTACAATTTCCAATATTTATGTAATTCTAAAAACTTTTGGCCATGATTGTACAGTATAGGTGTACAGTATAACATGTACAGTATAACATAATGACATGACTCTCTAGCCCATAGAAAAATAAAGCCAGTTCTTAGAAGGTTCGATATGGAACCAGCACTCACACCAGATTATTTATGAACAATCACCTGTTTCATTTTTGTAAAATTGCTGGGCTGCTGCATTCTGGACTAACTGAAGCTTGTTTATGCACCTAGTTAAACATCCAGAGAGTAAGGCATTGACAGTAAGATAGTAAGGCATTGCAATAATCCTTACTAACAACTAACAATTTTTTCTGCATCATGGTAAAATACACTAGGGATGTTAATGTACTTTTATGGAAAGACACAGCTAAAATGCATCAAGGGTATTTGTATTTCTTATATTAAAATATTAATGTCAAACTTCATTAATTCAACTTCTATATCGCTTTATCTTGTGTACCAATTGTGTGCCTTAACCCTAAATGGGTGAACAGAAATAACAATTGTTAAATATATTTTTTTGTATTTTTGTAAAGCGTTAAAGGTAAATAAAGTTAGAAGTAAGCACATTTTTAGAATAGAAAATGCATATTCAAAGTACAGATAGTCCTACCCATGACACGAGAAAAAGTAAAGTTTGCCATATTTATTTAAGTTTGGCACATTTATTTGAGAGTTCTTGACTAAATTATTTTTTCAGTAACAAAACACTTTTACAAAAATGTCTGTGTTGCAGACATATAGACATTGCAATTAGATAACGGTATACCTGCATGATTACAAATCAAAAGAAAGAAATTAAGATTTTCAAAAGTTCTCTTCAAAGCCTCCTTTCACTACCGTCACACATCCAATACACACATGCAGTATACACTAAACATGGCGAATGGTATGCTTTACTTGATTCATAAATCAATGAATGAAAACAGCATTGCACGCCTAACCAATACCGCACCTACACACTCCTACTTCTCCCTTTAACATGACCTGAAAAATAAATCTTAAAGCTTATCTTAGAAGCTGCTCACCTCAAATGTTCAATGTACTGTAGATATCATTGAAGCAAAGTTACCGTTCATATGTAACTTTCAAAATCAGAAGTAGAAGTACAGCGCCTTATACATTAAGATCTAGTTTATTAATGTGAGGCAGAAAAGAAACAGGAGTCTAGAGAACAAACACTTAAGCCACGCCTCTCGCCACCTCACACACATTTACACCATCACCATCAAGTTCTTTTTCCCTTGCACTAACCATGTCCAAAAAAGCAATGGTAGGATGTTTCTGGGTGACCCGAACATGTATTAATACCAGGAGAAAAAGTAAAGTTTGGCACGAACAATAAGAACATCTAATAAATCATGTTGTGATCTAGAGAACACTTGGCTTGGAATAGCCGACATTAATCCACATGAAGATCATTGACAAATAAACAGTATAGGATAGGCAAAATCAGCATCACTACAATATGCCGAATATTCACTCACAGTTTTAACCTACTTGGTTGACTTAAACTCTCAGTTAAAGACTTGCGTGTCATACATTTATACTGCATGATGTATTTTTAGAATAGATGTATTCAACAATAGAAATTGTGCATGGCGTTTGTTTACCCAGAGTGTACCTTATCTTGAAAAATGATAGAAGGTAGTATTATTTTTTTCACATTCTGTACATTTATCCTAAATCATTGCTTTTTAAAATCATGTTTCCTGTAAATCAACCCTGATTGTGACATCTACCATAGCAATTCTGTTCTTGATCAACACCCTGGTCATTGCAAGTATCCTCTAGTAATCGAAATCCTACAACTACAGCCATAAACTATAGCGGTCAAAGAAAAACATTTCCATTTGAAAGAGCTTAATAAAACAATCTAGCATTAATTTTCGGAATCACCTCATATTCTCCCACTCCACTCATTTAAGAACAAATTGCAATGGATGCGCATTGCATGCATTATCCTGTTTTAAATGAAAGAATTATGTTTAATCATCTAAACCATATATAAAGTATTTTCCAGTATATAATGCAAGAGTAATCTGGATTAGTTTAAGAGAATCAGTTAACATTTTCAGTGGCAGATTTATTATGTGCACTTCGTCATGCGTGCATAATATATAAAACTCACTGACGATATGGGGAAACTTGCACTTGATTGCATATTATGTTGGAAGTATGAAGTCCGTAAATCAAATCATAGTTGAGTATTTTAAACCAAACCCGAACAAAGTTACAGCTGTGCTGCCTATCACTTACGTGGGTCTTCTTGTCATCTTTAACTTTTACTATGTTTATAAAAGATATACTTTATGACATTTTTGTCATATATACTGTAAGCATACCCTTTCTTTCAGAGACGTAGACCAGACGAAGAGTGCATTGAAGTTTTCAGTTTTAATAATCACATACCAAACTCCTACTGAACCCATAATGCATACAAGGGGAATAAATGTTGTTTAGTAAACTTGTCCAAACAACCCAAACACCCTTCTTTTCTTGGTGCTTATTTTGCCTGTATAAAATACATGCAACACATAAACCATGGCCAGTTTCTGTTAAGATCTACTGTATCACTGGCCATAAACTATGTTCCCTTTGTATAGAGGCCCAGCATCTTATCTAGGGCATTGTATCGTCTGGGATTTTTCTGATATTGGTGCCAAATCGATTTAAACAGAACCGGGCTTTGATACCCAACCCTAATCTTATTTTATCATAGGAGATAACACCATCATCAACTATCTTTTACACTGGCTATTCATAGAATTTACTATTTAAGCTTGAGAAAAGGAGCAAAAAAGAACAGAAGGAGTGAGTGTAATAAAACATTCGAGTATTAAAGTATCTCTCACTGCGATGAATTGGCACCCTGTCCAGGGTGTACCCTGCCATGTGCCCCAAGTCTCCTGGGATAGGCTCCAGGCCCCCCGTGACCCTGAATACAGGATTAAGCGGTATAGATGATGAGTGAGTGAGTGAGTGAAAGTATCTCTCAATGGAATCATTTTGTTTCTATGTGTGGATTTTTAAAATTATTTTGTCTTACAATGACCTTTTTTAATTAAATCGCTGTGAAAATTACATTGGTAGTGCAAATATTTATTTAAAGATAATTTAGCTAGCTTGTTTGGGAGTCAAGCTCTTAATGTATGAGTATATACTTTATGAGAATTGCATTGGTGTGGGCCATTTGTCTGTAGTTGTTACTGGTGAAAGTTTACCTCAGGACCAACTGAGCAATGTTGTCATGTACACACTCATTATACTGTAGGTATATCAGTGCCATACTGTGCATCTAGTGCCCATACAAATACAATACAAAATACAAAAATGTATTTCAAGCACGCTACATTCAATTAAGAATACATAATGTGCTTTTTCAGCCCTCTGTAGAAAAAAAAAACAAACATACAATAACAACAAACATTCCACAACCAGAAACTGTCATTGCTAAAATATGTCAGGATTGACCCCTAGAGGGCGCCATGAGCACTGAGATTTTGTACTTTGGGAAACTGGATTTTCCAGAATGCAATGTGATGGGGCACTCACCTTGGCCAAGTTGACTGATTCAGGGTTCTAAATAGGCATGTCTTTTGTGTAGAGTTGTCTTACATCTGTTTTTGTTATCTTGTCTGTTCTGTTTGTTCTACCATGTTTGCTATGCTGTGAAACCTTCATGTTTTGTCATGTTTTCTTTACAGCTTTACCATGTGTTTTTGTTGCATTTTGTTCTATTCTTTGAAGGGTTTCCAGTTTTGGTTTATGTATGTTAGTTTATTAAAGTCTTAACTTTTGCACTTATGCCTCGTCTGCTATCTACCAAACATGACAGAATGCAAGACGCCAATAAAGGCATGGAGATTTTTGTGTGTGTGTGGGTGATGGGTGCTGTGCAACATTGATGCTGTGGTGAGCGGACTTTGCGGACAGTCTGCTCGCCATCTGGCGTGACATCGTGGAGCTCATGGGAGAGAGGGGAGCGAGATCCCCGGAGCACACGGAGGGAGACTGGGGACAGTGAGGAAGCTGAGAAGGCTTCTGGCTCACGATATGATGCATGCCCTTAGAACATAACATACTGTAACAGTGTTCTGGGCAGGCGCGGATCTACCAAATTGCCACCCTAAGAAAAAGCCTTGCCCCCCCATTTGGCCTAGTGTCCTAGTGTTCTAAAAATAAAAGAGTTTCCTCGACCTCGTTACGTTTTCTCGTGCTCCCGGACTGAACATCTTTTACCGGTGAGACGGTGCCATCTCTCCCAGCCTACATCACACACACAAACAATAAAACACTGACTTTGGACATTCATACATACACGCACACACATTGTTTATATTTTGTATATATTGTTTTTTTGGTGCACCTGGTTTGTTTGTTGGTTGGGTTTTTCACTTAAGACACTTTTGTTTGTTTTTGACTTGTTGTTGTGTCACGTCTTGCTTGTTCCGCAAAGCTCATACCGCACCGGAAGTAAATATTATTAGCCCATATTTAGATTCATGACCCCGTGACCCCGTAATTAGGTTTGTTTTAAGAGTCCTAATCATCCATCAGCGTCGCTGATAAAAAAAAAAAATTGTTAAATAAAACCACCCTCCAGGGTTTGTTCACCTGTATTTCCGTTGTTGCTCTTTATTCCCTGCTACAATACCCATAAATAAAATAACAAAATCTCATCTTTCTATTAAAGCATAGTCCGAACAAACGACACTTATGAACTGCTTTGTTTTGGTGAATCAAAGACATTTAGTGCAGCGAGATCATCACACACACACACACACACACACACACACACACACACACACACACACACACACACACAAATAACTCAATCGTCAATCCGGCAAAGGAGTTTTTTTTATATCATCGCGTATATTAATGACTAGCAGCTTAACTGTTAACTATTTTCAAAAGTATATTGTTCAGTTCAGTAGTTTGAATCTTCAAAATTGTCCGAACCTTTGATAACTGGTGTGACGTGACAACGACGCATTTGGCCGTGTCCAGTCCATCGATATGCTGAAGCTGAGAAACAAATTCAGGTATTGAATTACTTTTAATACTTAACAAATTAATGTTGAATTAAGGTGAAAATTTTTTTTTTCTAAGTGTTGCCTGTTGCTTGCTAGTTATATGACAACTAAATAGCACGTTTTTTAAATCAGTTCTATTTAACGTTAGCCTTATTACCTTGTTAGCCTTGTTAGTCAAAATTGTTCAGTGTAGTGTATGTTTGGAAAGCAATAAAATCTAAACTTCATACTTGTTGCATCTCCCAGGATACTATGAAAAGAAAGACTGACATCCAGAGTTTTTTTAAACCAAAAAAAAAAAAAAAATTCAGAGTCAGATACTGTAAGAATGGAAGGAGCAGATAAGATAGAAAAGGGTACAAAAGAAGTGGAAGACAGAGGAGGGGATAGAGTGTTGGAAGAAGTGAGTGAAGAGGAAGAGAGCTCAGATATTGAAAGAGAGGAGAGAGAGCTTGAAACACCAGCACCCTGTTTGTTAGGTGACCATGGTATGTTATTTATTGTGCTTTTCAAAATGTTTTCACATAAATAAAAAATAAGCACAACCTATTTGATTTATTAAACCTATAATAATTTAAAGAACCATAGCTCAATATATGCTTAACTTTGCTTATCTTGGTTACATTTAGTGTTCTTTAATATATATTGTTGAGATATGCATAAAAAACCTTTAGACAAAGGTTGCTGCAGTAGTAACTGTACATGACCGATTAGGTGTTAAATGTTTTGTACTGTAACATTTTAACATAAGTGTTATTTTTATTTTACTTTACTTATAGGTATATAAAAATTTAGGTTAGAAGGCCCGACCCAGCCAAAACTACAGTCGTGGTCAAAAGTTTTGAGAATTACATAAATTTTGGAAATTGTAAATGTTGCCGTTTAAATTTTTATAATAGCAATTTGCATATACTCCAGAATGTTATGAAGAGTGATCAGATGAATTGCATAGTCCTTCTTTGCCCTGAAAATGAACTAAATCCCGAAAAAAAACTTTCCACTGCATTTCATTGCTGTCATTAAAGGACCTGCTGAGATCATTTCAGTAATTGTCTTGTTAACTCAGGTGAGAATGTTGACGAGCACAAGGCTGGAGATCATTATGTCAGGCTGATTAGGTTAGAATGGCAGACTTGACATGTTAAAAGGAGGGTGATGCTTGAAATCATTGTTCTTTCATTGTTAACCATGGTGACCTGCAAAGAAACGCGTGCATCACTGCGTTGCATAAAAATGGCTTCACAGGCAAGGATATTGTGGCTACTAAGATTGCACCTAAATCAACAATTTATAGGATCATCAAGAACTTCAAGGAAAGAGGTTCAATTCTTGTTAAGAAGGCTCCAGGGCGTCCAAGAAAGTCCAGCAAGCACCAGGATCGTCTCCTAAAGAGGATTCAGCTGCAGGATCGGAGTGCCACCAGTGCAGAGCTTGCTCAGGAATGGCAACAGGCAGGTGTGAGCGCGTCTGCACGCACAGTGAGGCGAAGACTTTTGGAAGATGGCCTGGTGTTAAGAAGGGCAGCAAAGAAGCCACTTCTCTCCAAAAAAAAAAAACATCAGGGACAGATTGATCTTCTGCAAAAAGTATGGCAAATGGACTGCTGAGGACTGGGGCAAAGTCATATTCTCGGATGAAGCCTCTTTCCGATTGTTTGGGGCATCTGGAAAAAGGCTTGTCCAGAGAAGAAAAGGTGAGCTCTACCATCAGTCCTGTGTCATGCCAACAGTAAAGCATCCTGAGACCATTCATGTGTGGAGTTGCTTCTCATCCAAGGGAGTGGGCTCAGTCACAATTTTGCCCAAAAACACAGCCATGAATAAAGAATGGTACCAAAACACCCTCCAACAGCAACCTCTCCCAACAATCCAACAACAGTTTGGTGAAGAACAATGCATTTTCCAGCATGATGGAGCACCGTGCCATAAGGCAAAAGTGATAATGGCTCAGGGACCAAAACATTGAAATTTTGGGTCCATGTCCTGGAAACTCCCCAGATCTTAATCCCATTGAGAACTTGTGGTCAATCCTCAAGAGGCGGGTGGACAAACAAAAAAACACTAATTCTGACAAACTCCAAGAAGTGATTATGAAAGAATGGGTTGCTATCAGTCAAGATTTGGCTAGGATTTGATTGAGAGCAGCCCAGTCGAATTGCAGAGGTCCTGAAAAAGAAGGGCCAACACTGCAAATACTGACTCTTTGCATAAATGTCATGTAATTGTCGATAAAAACCTTTGAAATGTATGAAGTGCTTGTAATTATATTTCAGTACATCACAGAAACAACTGAAACAAATATCTAAAAGCAGTTTAGCAGCAAACTTTGTGAAAACGAATATTTGTGTCATTCAAAACTTTTGGCCATGACTGTACATACCTTCCCAAAGAAGACCTTCGGAGGAGAAGAGTTCGGAGGAGCTTCCGTGCTGACTGGTACCAAATACATCCATGGCTTGAATACTCACAGTCTAGAGATGCCTGCTACTGTTTTGCATGTAGACATTTTTCTCTTCCTGATGCTCCTGTTTTTACCTCCTCTGAGGGGTACAGTAATTGGAAGAATGCTACATTTAAAGATAGTGGGTTTTCTTCTCATGCCAAATCTGAGAACCATGCAAACGCAATAGTAGCATGGGCAGAGAACAAAAAAATGCAAGACAAAAATACTTCACTGTTGGGTGTCATGGATGAAAATTATCAGAAAAAGGTAACAGAGAATCGAAAATACATCAAAACATTGGCCGAAATTCTTGTCCTAACTGCTTCTGAAAATCTAGCCCAGCGAGGTCACCGCGAGTCCCCAGACTCAGACAGACGAGGTGTTTTTCTGGCCATGCTAGATTTGTTGGGCAAATATGATCCCATTGTTAAAAAGAGACTTGAACAGCAAGCTAAAAATGCTAAGTATACAAGTAAAACCATCCAGAATGAAATATGGTCTTGTCTGGCAGAAATGGTGAAAGAGGAAATCATGCAAGAAGTTAAAGAGAGTGTACAGTTTTTTGTGATTGCAGATTAGACTAAATATGTTCAGAAAAAAGAGCAAATGTCAATTGTTCTGAGATACTACTACAATGGTCTGATTTATGAGAGCTTTTTAGATTTTCAAAAGGCAGAAAAGCTTGATGCTGCTGAGTTAACTGAGAAAATAATTGGCTGTTTAGAGAAGTATGTTTTGGAGTAAAACAGTGTGGGGCCCATTCAGGTGTCCAAGCGAGAATAAAAGCAGTGGCCAAGAATGCATTTTATGTGGATTGCAGTGCAAACAGTCTCAACCTGGTCATAGTAAATGCCTTCAAAAATGTGCCAGATGCTGGGAATTTCTTTTCTTTGTTGGAAAGACTTTGTGTTCTTGTCCGGATCTTATGTCCATCAAAAATAGCTTGAAGTACAGCAGAACATGTATGATGGTGTATCAAGGGAGCTCCAGCGACTTAGTGATACACGCTGGTCTTGCAGGCATGTTGCAATGTCATGGATAGATTGCCTAGTATTTTTGCAAGTGCTTGAAGAGCTCTCGGATGAGAACAACCCTTAAAGAGCCATTGAAGCAAAAGGCATATTGGCCCAAATTGATGTCAATTCTGTTGGCTGTCTTGTGCTCTTTCCAATGGTGTTGAGTAATACTAATATTTTATCTGAGATGCTCCAGTCTAAATCTGTTGACCACTCTAAGGCAACTAATTGACACACTGAAAGAAACACACAAATTATCGTAGTGAGGCTTTTTTTTGAACACCTATGGTCAGAAATACTTAATACATGTGACATTTCAATTGGTGTTCTCAAATTGCCGACAATGGATGTGTGTGTGTCTGGTAACCTGTCCAGGGTTTACTTCAAAGTCTCCTGGGTTAGGCTTCAGGCTCTGTAACTCTGGATAAGCGGTATAGACAATGAGATTAGATGAATTTTGTTTAGTTACCTGTCAATGGGAAGCCTCTCGGCAGCTTCAAAAACAAAAAGGACATGGCGTTTCTGATTGGTGGTGCAGGGTAGGTGTCCATTGCCTTTAATTAGGGCTGTCAAAATGAATACGTTTAACATACACAATTTAAACATCATAAAACACTATTATTTTAAGGCACAAAAAATGTTATGGTACTTGTAAGGTAGTTGTTATAGATGCCATTATAACAACATGCTTTTATAATCATATTTTGTTATCACAGGCTATTTTTATGGGCTATCTGTACTCAGGTTATTATGCATCTGTTTTGTTTTGTGCCTACCGTATACAACAAAAATTAAAATTGAGAAAACTGATTGACAAGAAACAAGATTTTACACCGCTTTTCATTTTAAATCACTCTCAGATTTATAAATCATTCTTTGTTCTACAGTATTATTATAAAAGCAGCACACAAGACTAAGATGGCATTGTTTGTTGACCAATGGATTCACTTTAGTAACCAAAGTTACAGTATGTAGCCAAACATATGTGGACACCTGCCTGCACTCATATGTGTACTTTCTTCGAACTGCTTCCACAAAGTTTGAACTGCCGTAGTGTATGAAGATGTGGTTTTCTAAGGATCTAATAGATGAATTTGCACATAGCCCTGACCTTGAAATGGCTAGTTTGCTTTATAAATTTACAACATTTACAAACGATTTTAAGTGTGTATAACACACTAACGAATTTAGTGTGTATAACTATAAGTAGATCCAGGACAATTCCAGATCATCCGGATGAAGATAATCCTGGACCAGTTCCAGGCTGGGTATCATCAAGGAATTATTTCTGGTATGGCTACAACCTGTGCATTTGCCTAAAAACAGGCAGTCAAAAATAAAAAAGCAATTACAAAAAAACAATAAAAATAATAATTACTTATAATTTATCATTTGCATATGAATCTGAGGTATTTTATTTAACAAGATAACTATGTCAAGTTAATTTTGTTTTTCCCTTGTCATGAGCATATGCATAATATAAATGCGAATAGCGTACAATGTAGACACGAACAGCCAAACTGTGCTTGCTAGCCATAATAATATTAGCTACATATAGTGCATTGAGACATTGTTTTTGTATCAGTATTAAACCATAAACATTTATGGTAAACATGGTTTTTTATCGTGTTACTTACTGTATATCTACAGGTTAATTCAAATGAAGCATCAACAGATACAGAATACTAACGACAAAACAATTGACTTCATGTGACAGGTGATGAAATCTTTTTTGCACAATATTTATTACGTATTATTTGCACAAGAACTCTTTTCTACTGTTGCTGCTACTTTAACAAGAAATGTTTACTGTTTTCCATCTTTCATCTCAAGTTACTGAGTGCAAGTTACTTGCACTACCTCAACTCATTAACTCATTACCACAAAGTATTGGATTGTGTTACATTGTTGTACATATTGTCGCTCTTATTTGCCCTTTGTTGCCTTTTTGTACAGTACTTAAATATTTTTTTTGTGTACTGAACTGTATATGGTTGAAATGACAATAAAAGCCTACTTGACTTGACTTGAATGATTGACACATCATTTCACATTGGACTAAAAGCAAATCCCAGAAGGAATAATGTCATAAACACACGGAGATGGACCAGAAGACTAGCAGTTAGCCCTGTAGTGTGGATGGTAAACCCAAACGCGGAAGTAGCGCGAGCAGGCAGGATAACCACGCTGTTATTTTTAGAACTCTCCCGAAGCGAGAGCAAGAGTCTACACAAATAAACTTGCGTTCTAATAACACACACTCAATCGAAAGCAAAACCCAAGAAAGTGAGTACTCACGATTAGACGGACACAGCATCGGCGATAGCATGGGCAAACTCAATGACTGAGCAATGTGTGGAGCCATCTTGTCTCCTTTTATGCTTCCTGAATAACGACCAGACTACTTCCAGGTCCTAGTGCCGGTCGTGTTAGGAGTGCGCATGACAGTACCCCCCTGTCCAGGACCGGCACCCGACACAGGTGAAGTGGTGAAGGGTTTTAGCTGAGAAGTATGGAATACTGGGTGGATCCGAAGCGCCGCAGGCAGCTGGAGCCGGTAGGTGACGGGGTTGATTCGGAGGGTGATGCGGTATGGACGGATGAAACGAGGTGATAATTTTCTGGATTCTGTCTGCAGGTGTAGATTTTTTGTAGACAGCCATACCTTGTCACCTACGTGGTACAATCTCCCCGGTGGGTGTCGACGGCGGTGCTGACTGATGTAGCGGGTGTTGGTGCGTTTGATGGCCAGGTTTGCTTGGTTCCATAGCCGTCGACACTGACGGACCAACTGTTGGGCCGACGGTACTTCAACCTCCGGTTCTTGGTGGTCGAACATCGGAGGTTGGAAGCCGTGGCATGCCACAAATGGGCTTAAGCCGGTGGCGGATGAAACGTGGAGGTTGTGTGATAGTTCAGCCCAGATGAGGTAGTGAGCCCAGGAGCACTGACGGTCGGCGACAAAGCACCTCAGGTAGCGCTCCAGTTGTTGGTTGGTCCGTTCCGTCTGACCGTTAGTCTGTGGGTGGTAGCCGGAGGACAGACTACAGGTGGAATGGATCAGACGGCAGAAGGCCTTCCAGAACCGTGAGGTGAACTGAGGCCCCCTGTCTGAGACGATGTCCTTTGGGAACCCATGCAGGCGGACTACATGTTCTAATATCAGCTTGGCTGTTTCCTTAGCTGACGGGAGCCCGGGAAGGGCCACCAGGTGCACAGCTTTGGAGAACCGGTCGACGATGGTGAGGATGGTGTTCTTTCCTTTGGAAACTGGCAGGCCCGTGATGAAGTCAACGGCAATGTGTGTCCAGGGCCGACGGGGAACAGGAAGTGGTTGAAGCTCGCCCGGAGATGGTTGATTTACATCCTTGGCCCTGGCGCACACTGGGCACGGCCTGGACGAACTCGTGAACATCCTTGGTCATGGTGGGCCACCAGAAGGCGCGCTGTATAAATTGAAGGGTGCGACGTGTTCCGGGGTGTCCAGCGAGGAGAGAGGAATGCCCCCATTGGATGACCTCCATCCTGATGGTGTCGGGTACATAGAGTCGACCAGGCGGCACACCTGCCGGTTCGGTCTCCGCAGCCTGTGCCTGGCGCACCCTTGTCTCCAGATCCCAGCGTAGTGGTGCTATGATCCTGGTGGGAGGTAGGACAGGCGCGGGCTCCGCCCGGGGGACGTCTTCCTCATGCTGTCGGGAGAGGGCGTCGGCCTTGGTGTTCTTGGACCCCGGGCGGTATGACAAATGGAAGTCGTAACTCTCAAAAAATAACGCCCACCGCGCCTGTCTAGGGTTAAGCTGTTTCATTCTTCGGATGGTGATTAGATTCTGGTGGTCGGTCCAGATGATGAACGGCTCTCTGACGCCCTGGAGCCAGTGACGCCATTCCTCCAGAGCCCACTTTATGGCTAACAGCTCGCGGTCCCTTACCCCGTATCGCTGCTGAGTGGGGTCAAATTTTCAGGAGAAGAAGCTACAAGAGTGCAGCTTCTGATCTGGACCTCGTTGGGAGAGAACGGCCCCGGCGCCCACATCCAAAGCGTCCACCTCCACAACGAATGGTTTGCTCGCGTCTGGATGGAGGAGAATTGGTGCGGTGGTGAAGCGGTGACACAATTCCTGGAAGGCGAGATGGAGGCAGAATTGAGGGTGAAGGGTTGAGAAGATGGTCGTGACAGGGCGGTTAAAGGAGCTGCAACCGTACTGTAGTCCCGGATAAAGCGACGATAGAAATTCGCAAACCCGAGAAACCGTTGAAGTTGCTTGAGGGTCTTGGGTAGGGGCCAATGACGCACAACTTCCAGTTTCTGCGGGTCCATGGCCACACCCTGGGGCGAGATAACAAAACCCAGGAACGTGGTGGAGCGCTCGTGAAAAGCGCACTTCTCCAACTTACAATACAGTTGATGGGCGAGCAATCTCTTGAGGACCGCCCTGACGTGTTGGACATGTTCGTCAACAGTCCGGGAGTAAATGAGGATGTCGTCTAGGTAGACGAACACCCAGCGGCCTAGCATGTCTCTGAGAACATCATTGATGAATTGTTGGAATGCAGCAGGTGCGTTACAGAGTCCAAAAGGGATGACCAGGCTTTCATAGTGTCCTGTGGGGGTGATGAAGGCCGTTTTCCACTCATCACCCTCTCTAATGCGCACCAAGTTGTAGGCGCTCCGGAGGTCCAACTTAGTAAAGATGGTGGCACCAGAGAGGGCGTCCAGGGCAGAGTTGGTAAGCGGCAATGGGTGTCGGTTCTTGATGGTGATATCATTGAGCCTCCGATAATCGACACATGGACGTAAGTCACCTCCTTTTTTCTTTACAAAGAAGAACCCTGCGGCGGCAGGTGAGGAGGAGGGCCGGATGGTACCTTGGCGAAGGGCGCTGGAAACATACTCCTCCAACGCCTGCATCCCGGCTGAAAGTCAATTGCCAAGTCGTAAGGACGATGAGGAGGTAAGTGGGTGGCGCGTCATTTACAAAACACTTCAGCCAGGTCCCGATAAGGCGTCAGGATGCTGTTGGTGTCGACTTCGGGGGCCTCGGGCTCCTTAGAACACGTCCCAGCCCGGGCCCGTAGGCAGAGTTCAGTGCAGGTCGGCCCCCATTGTAGAATCCGGTTCTGTGTCCAAGAAATAAGTGGGTCATGCTGCAACAACCACGGGGGGCCGAGGATGATGGGAGGAGATGAGATGGAGGTGACATAGAATTGAACCTGTTCTTCATGTTGGTTGATGATGAGGGTGATTGGCTGTGTTCGAGAGGTGATAGGGCTGGAAGAGAGGGGCCGACCATCAACAGAGGTGATGTTTACGGGCTGGGATAACGCCTCGATTTTTACCCCCAGTTTTTTGGCATAAGAAGAGTCGATAAAGTTACCCGCGGCACCGGAATCGATGAACGCGGTACTTTCGACCCGTTTGTGGCCAAACTGGAGGCGTGCTCGTACCCCAGTTGGTCTGGACAGCCAGGGTTCGGAAATCTGCCGTGTAGCGACTCACAGACGAGCCTCCCTGCCGCTGATGATATAACTTGGAGTCGGTCTCCACCTCAGCAGCAGGATGTTCAAAAGTTAGTTTTAGTTGATGGGTGAACTCTGTGTATGAATATGCGACATCTGAATCCGAGCGAAGGACCGCCGTGGCCCACTCAGCTGCCTGCCCGGATAGCAACGAGACGAGAAGTGCAATGCGCAGTCGGTCTGTGGAGTATCTGGTGGAATTAAACTCAAACACAAGATCCAATGATGTTAAAAACACACTGCATTTCTCACCCGTGCCATCCCACTTATCTGGTAGAGCTATGAAGACATCAGTAGGGGAGGGTGGTGGCGGCGCAACAACCGCTGCGACGGGCATGGCAACTGCCGGCTGAGCGCCTGCCCCGCGGAGGGTCACGTTCTCCTGCCTTAGCTCCGCCACCTCGCGGCGCAGGGCCGCAACATCTTGGATGCCTTTGTGGAGAACTGCAACTTCACTACGGAGCTGATCGATCAGCTTAGCATGTTGGGCAACCACATCGCAGAGGTGAGCGTAATCTGCTGGGTTTACTGCTGTTGGCTCAGTCATTCTGTCATAAACACACGGAGATGGACCAGAAGACTAGCAGTTAGCCCTGTAGCGTGGATGGTAAACCCAAACGCGGAAGTAGCGCGAGCAGGCAGGATAACCACGCTGTTATTTTTAGAACTCTCCCGAAGCGAGAGCAAGAGTCTACACAAATAAACTCGCGTTCTAATAACACACACTCAATCGAAAGCAAAACCCAAGAAAGTGAGTACTCACGATTAGACGGACACAGCATCGGCGATAGCATGGGCAAACTCAATGACTGAGCAATGTGTGGAGCCATCTTGTCTCCTTTTATGCTTCCTGAATAACGACCGGACTACTTCCAGGTCCTAGTGCCGGTCGTGTTAGGAGTGCGCATGACAAATAATGAGACTTATAGTGAGAAAAAAACACTATAAACACATCAGTGTAATCCAGTGAAGAATAAAACAAAGCTAAACAAAGTGAAGAGAAAAGAATGCATGACAGTTAAGAGTGTAGTGGAGTAATAACCGGATCCAGGTAGCAAATTTGACTAAAAGAAATATATTTAAAGAAGTATTCTAGGTCCTGGTCATGTTGATTATAGTCAAATAGGCAGCTATGTACTCTTCGCAGAGTTTTCACAGAGTTCACTGAGTTTAAATAACTTTTGTAGTCACAAAACCACAAATTGGAGACAGCGGTGCACAGAGCCAGTTTTAGCTGTGAAACCGAAACAGTAAATGACACATGGGTCTACATACAAAACTACAGATTTTTGTGATGTAAAAAATTATAATATATGTAATATAATATATTATATAAATTATATTCGCCCATTCCTTATTATGATGAAGAATTTTAAGTGAAAAACAAGTTGAAAAAAGAAAAAGAATAAAATGCAAATGTGGACACACTCTTTATGCTCTTTAGACTTATACAGTCTCTTTTGCTTTGGCCACTCTTTTTTCTTTTAGACTTTTTTTTTTTTAAGCAAAAATACTCCAGATCTGTCACCTCACTAGTGGAGCTCATGTGCACAGTTCTCTTCACATCATTCCACATGTTTTGGATTCAGATTGGGCCATTCCAAAATGCAGATCTATTCTTCAAAAGACATTCCACTGTTGGCTTTGGATTTGGATTATCATGCTGGAAAGTGGAATTTGTCTCTATTTTCATTTGTCTAAATGCAGCTTTTGTGCCACAATAGATTTGTATTTGGAGCTACTGTATATATGATTTATTTTATCTTGACTTAGCATTATGGCACCGCCATGCATAATCATGAGAAGTGGTGTTTTTTGGGGGTAATAAGCTGTCTTGTTTGATTTTTAACATCAAACATATTATTGATTAATACCAAAAATATTTTATATGCTTTTTAGGCTCTTTGAGGACCATGGCGTTAGCAGTTGAATAAAACCAATGAAAATTCCACAGAAATACCTGATCTTTATTTGGGGTTCATCAGAACAGTTCATGGACAGGTATGATCATTTCTTTTAAAAAATTAATTTGAATTTAATAGTGAGGCATGTACTATAGCAGCAACTGGATCAGATTTAATCACATCATTTTTTTCACATCATTCTCATTAAAACCATGTAGCATTATTTTTAACACAATGTTGCAAAGGAAACCATCACTGGTGAGAATCTTAGGTTTATGGAGAGTGAATTGCAGCATTATATAAAGCAGGGTCTTTTGACATATCTAGGGGCTTTACACCACTGAGAGAGGTTCTGTGCCTTATGGAAACATTTTCACCTATGTTGGATAACCTTATACGATTTTAGTGGTTGAACATGTCTTTCAAATTTTGGATGTTTTTTTATGGTCAAGCATTCAGGGTATCTTAGAGAGCAGGAATAGGACTGATATTACCAATTATTTAGAAGATTTATACATTCATGTAAAAAATATTTTAAAATCTTATTGGAACCTTAAAAAATATTATCTAATAACCTGGGCAAAAACAGGAAAATGGCATATTATTGTGTCTACTTTCATATGAGACATGAACCAGTCCTGTGGAGTGTCATATGACTAGTAAATTCCATGCTGAATACAGGCACTCCAATACAGGCACATTTTTTTTATACATCTGGTACATATTATACAAATACAAATCATAATACAAAATAATTACATTTTAATAGTGACTGAAAATGTCCCCAGCATATCAGAATATGTATTAATGTTTTAATGAAACTATTGTGTAAAACTATTATAAAGTGAAAGTACTGTAGTAAAATAATGAGTGAATGAATGAATGATAAAAGAAAAAATAAGAAATAAGAAAGCGGGCTCAATATATGATTTTTAATTTCTCCACATTTCAAATTAACAACCCTGTAACAGACAGTTTACTGTACAGCAATCACCACATGAATGCATCCACAAATGCTACAAAGGCTATCAAAATTCAATCCTGGTCACGGTTCTAGTGGATCCACTGCCTTTCATGAGAACACTGGACACAACGTTTCCAAAGACCCCAATAAGACACCAGTCTGTTGCAGGACCCTAGGCGCACACACACTTATTTATATTTAGGGGCAGGTTTACTGAACCCAGTTCACCTAGTGAATTGGCCCAATTGTTCCAAATAAATGATGGCATAATATGGCAGTCTCATAGCTCTGGGTTAATGTAGGGTTTAATGTAGGGTGTGAATATTCAATTCAATCCAATTCAATTTTATTTCTATAGCGCTTTTAACAATGATCATTGTCTCAAAGCAGCTTCACAGAAATGAAAAGAAAATGAAAATAAAATTTATGGAAGTGTATATGTGTAAGAAAAATGTGTCTAGATAATGAGATTGTCCCTGATGAGCAAGCCAAGGGTGACGGCGACAGTGGCAAGGAAAAACTCCCTGAGATGGCAATAGGAAGAAACCTTGTGAAGAACCAGACTCATCAAGGAACCCATCCTCATTTGGGTGATAACAGACAACAGAAATTGTATAACATCATGTGTGTTATGCAGCTGAAAGTTCGATATAACAGAAGTTCTTTAAATTAACATGTAGTCCAGTTTAGCACAGGGATGAGTCAGCAGGTGCAGAGGGCAGATGGGGTCTGAATCCCTGGGAGCTCAGGAGCAGCATGTGTAGATCCAAACCAACATCCAAACCATGAAGCAGAATCCAGCTAGAGCAGGTCCTTCTCTGGATGCCTCAGGAAAATACATGTGATGTTCTGCTGGTATCCCCAACTTGCACCGCAATACCGATTAGAATAAAGCAGTTACTGATGAATGAATTAGTAAATGAATGAACAAATGTATGTTTCAAATGACACTGGACTTGTGACCTCTGGTGAGAAAGCATTTACTCTTTTAAATGTCACTGCCACCTTCCAGACAACCCAGAGGTTCATAATCACCTTCTAAAGGCAGGAAATGAGAACACTGTGTCAGGGATAACCCCTAGAGGGCGCCATTTTTTGTTTGTAGTTCTATTAAGTTTGACTTCATTTCCCAGGATGCACCTCGAGGGGACCTTGAGGGGGATGCCCTGGACCTCCGGTGGCGCTCCGGAGTTGCACCCTTTGAGGGGGGGTTATGTCAGGGATAACCCCTAGAGGGCGCCTATTAAGTTTGACTTCATTTCCCAGGATGCACCTTGGTCAGGTGACAGGGGCGCTCACCTGAACCGAGTTGGCTCATTTGTTCCTTTATAAATAGTTTGTTTAAGTTCTGGGGTCCATTCTTCGTATGTCGCTAACTCCTAAGTTAGCTGGATTTGATTTTTGTGGATTTGTCCTGATCTTGGATTGGATTGAGTCTCGCACTTGCTGTCATAGCAACATGTCCGTAAGGAGCAGGTTTATTTCATGTAAACAGGATTTAGGCTGCACTCCTGGTGGGTTATGATTGGTTGAAATGGCGAGATCACATCTGATTGGTTAAAGAGCATGATTGACACGGACTGACTCACGTGGGAAAAGAAAAGTATCTTGCATAAATATATGGATGGATGTATTTAAACATAAATACAGTATATGTATACATGTGTGTGTGGTGTGTCTGTGGTCATCATTCGTGTATTAATCTCTGTGTGTGTCTAATAATATGAAACATCTATCTCCCGATTGTGTCTATATAAGTGGAGGTAATTTTCTCAAATCAGTCACAGTCATGTCTTGTCCGTTTATGAGAGAGCAACCGGTTACTAAAGGTGTCAGGATTATTTGCAGAGTTTTTCAAATTCCTTGTGTATTGTGTGATAGACAGGATCCTTTAACACAGCATGACAATATACTTTTTACTATACTTGTTCTTGTACTTCACTTTTACACTGTAAACCCGATTAAGTTGACAAACCCCAAAATATTTGAGGTAAAAAGTTACATAAACTTGTGAGAAATGCTGGTTTGTTTAAGAATTTGTTTTATGTCAGTTTATTTCTGTCCCTAGTTCTGTTTTGTTAAGAATCCAGTCTGCTTTATTTTCAAGTAAGGTGTGCTTGTATGTTTTCTTTCTTTATTATTAAAAACATCAAAAACCTCTGCATCTATGCCTCGCCTACATCACTGTAAGAAAAGACGTGACAGAATGCAAGACCTACACAGAGGCATAGCGGAGGGGCCTCTTCTGGAGATTTTTCTGGGATGGGCTGTGATGATGACGCCGTGGGAAGCCGATGGAGTGGGCAGAACTCCATGGAGCGTGCAGGAGTGAGAGGAGAGGCCGGCCAGCCTTACTGGAGGCCCAGACCTGCCAGCCAGCCTCACTGGAGGGTCGCTGAGGGCCCAGATGACCCGAAATCTCGGCGCTGCTGGAACTACTGCTCGCCCCTCCGCCGCCCAGCTTCGACGACAACGGCGAGCCCTTTCCTCCGCCGCCCAGCTTCGACGACGACGGCCCAGTGCTCGCTCTGCCATCCAGCTTTGAGGACCATGCTTCGGTTCCAACTCAGAAAAGCAGTGGAATCTTGTCTTCCCTACATGCCCTGCCACCCTGCCCAGAGGACACGATTGGCAGCCTCTGCGTAAGGTGGCCAGACACTGGACCTTGAGGGGGATGCCCTGGACCTCCGGTGGCGCTCCGGAGTTGCACCCTTTGAGGGGGTGTTATGTCAGGGATAACCCCTAGAGGGCGCCTATTAAGTTTGACTTCATTTCCCAGGATGCACCTTGGTCAGGTGACAGGGACGCGAATAAATGAGTGAGAAATGCTGGTTTGTTTAAGAATTTGTTTTATGCCAGTTTAGTTTTGTTCCTAGTTCTGTTTTCTTAAGAATCCAGTCTGCTTGTTTGTTTTCTTTCTTTATTATTAAAAACATAATTAAAAACATCAAAACCTTTGCATCTATGACTTGCCTACATCACCGTAAGAAAAGACATGACACACTGATTATAGTGTAATTAGTGCTAAAGCAGTTTTAATGTAGGTGAATAATTATACTGATTAGGGCTGGTTATCAGTATTATGATATAAAGATTAACAGTAAATATAGTATAACAATGAAACATCCTGAAATGTGTCCATAATTTCAAATATAAGAAGAAAATAGATTATTAACTACATAGTAAAAATTAGTGTTGTGCCATATAATTCACTTTGCTATTAAAGCATGAGCACCTTCTAATTAATTTACTTTAATTATGAACTAAAATATTTATTCTAGTGAGTTGTGTTTCATTTATAAAGCTACAGAGGGATAGTGTCAGAAGTGTTTCTCCACAGCAACTATGGAAATGCCATGCAAGAATTTAGAATGTTTAAATACTTGTGGTAGGTTCATATCCTACTGTACCATCATTTCCAATAAAAGTGAGAAACTGTGTGAGGATAACTTGCAGTAAGGATTATCATTAATTTAAAAAACGTCACTTTAGAGTATAAAGTGCCATGCAGTGGGTTTCACATTTCTTCTTACTGTCAAATCTATTAAGGTTCCCACCACATCCTCCATACCAAAAGTGAGAGCATTTATTTTGTTCTTGATCATAGAACCATTTGGGTACATAATTGCTGCAGGACCCTTCATCCTTTTTCAGGTGGCACACATCTGTAACTGGAGAGAGAGAGAGAGAGATTATTAAAAATAGTTTAAGAACAATTTGTAACTCCTGCCGGATGTATGGATACAGATTTTTTTATGCTAAATATTTTTCCACCATAACCACCATAGCAGAAGTGTAAGCATGCACAAGCATTTTTTTCATAGTATCACCTTTGCACATATTCTCCACACACTCTCCCACTGTTCATTTGCAGTAAACACTGTAGAAGCAAAACAGTAGAAATATACATGGTGCATGCAGGACATAAAAATCACACATGCTTATATTTGCATTTTGTATCATTAACAAATGTCATGCAATTTCTTTCCATTTACTGACATCACTGTTAAACATGTGTTAATTGTTGCATATTTTTAGCTTATTATATTACAATATTACTATAATAATGTGGTCTTAGGCTTTGCTGTTTTTGTTTTTTTGAACATGCTCAATTCCACTACAAAACAGAATCTGCTTTACTATTTGAATCTCCAGGTCCTGAGTTCAGCACATGCCCATGTTCATACACAGTCTCCCTCAGGGTCCTTGTCGGCTCAGCATACTCTTTGTCTCTTTTACTCTTTACCTCCACTCCTTGTGTCTCTGTATATCCGGTGAATGTGGGTGATGTAAGAGGAAATCTGAGAAAAAAGTATTTCTCTTAAACAAGTTATTTTTTTAATTACACATTCTCCTGATTTGAAAAGCAGATGTTAATAATCCTGATGATCCATATGACAGTGTGTGTTAGAAACATATATAATGTATAAATCTTTCCAAAAACACTAATTCTTATGATTGCCTAGTACCTAATACAAAAATGACCTAATGCAAAATGAAATAACACAAAATAATTAGATGTACAATTATACAACAGTTTTGACCAAGTATTCTGATTGGACAAAAGACATTCAACGACTGCTGAAAATAGAAGGTAACAGCACTGGGTCATTTAACTATATGTACTGTATCACTCCATGTCCCAGGTGTTCTAAAAATTATTAATTACACGAACTCTCGATGCCCAGCATGGGTGAAAGTAGGTTTTTTTTGCTTTCATATCAGGTATGGATGCTTGTTATCTCTTGTCTATGCTAATGGGCAGAGGCAATCGTTTGATTTGGTTTGAAGAGTCATTTTGGATTCCTCAACAGTGATTTCCCTTACTGCTGACTCTCCTTCGAGTAGGGTGCACATCGCTTCGTTGCACGTCTGACTTCCGCTTCCGTCTCAGAGCGCATGCCTTTTTGCTGCACGCCGAACTTCCGGTTTCGTTTCAGGTATGAACGCTATACACTAATTTCTCTGTGATCATCGCTTTGGGTACTTATTGTTGCCTGTAATAGTTTGCATTTAGCATTTTGGGTTCCCGTTTGAACAACATTGCCCTACTGGTGTCGGTAAGTGGCTCGTTTCCTGTACTTCCTGGTGGTAACCGGGATTGCTAGTGGTTGTTCATCTAACGTTTTGGGACAGGTATGTACTTTTTATTTAGTACATTCAGAATTCTTTGTGGTATGTACCTTTTGATTGTTCCATTCTGATTATAGAAACTGTGGGTGCTGCAGATGTGTGCATGAACGCTGCTGCTTTGCTTTGCCTTAATTTTGTTTTGCCTTTGCTCGGCTGTATTAACTTGGCTCTGCATTAGCTTTGCTTGCATTTGCTTTTTATTAACATTGCATTGCATGAGTACTGCTACTTTTGTTTTATTTTTGCTCTACAGTTAGTGGGTAATTATATGCATTATGCCTCACTGCTATGTTGCATGACTGCTGCTTTGTTGGCGGTTTGCTTTGCCATATTGCGGCGGTGCATGCATTCTATCTGAGAATTTGCTTTTATATTGTAAGTTGTTTGTCTTTCTTTCTTCCTTCTATATTGCTGGCTGTGTTTATTTTAATTACATTTCCCAATCTTGTAGAGCTGTGAGCTACAGGTTGTAGCAGTGCGACGTATTGGGGTTGTTTTCCCTTTCCCGTGTGCGTGTTGGTCACCCGCTTGTGCCGATTGTCACAGTGAATTGTGTGTGGGGGTGTGATTCACGTGTGTTTGGGGTGACTCTTGCTGGGATGTTCATCCCCTTCTCTATTTCAGTCTGCTTAGCCACTGGTAAGCTCCAGCTCCAATTTGGTGATTGTATATTTTAATGTGTATTGTTCTTAGTGTAGTATATCTTTGATGTTGCAACTATTTTTTAGTATGATTATAAATAAATTTTGAACTGCTATTGTGTATGATTTGTCTGTGAGAGAATAAACATTTGTGTACGAAATCCATGCCTCTTTCCTGTTCATTGAACAAACCTGGGTCCCTTAGTTAATTTAATAGCTAGGGTTGTTTATTTCCTTGAGTGCAATTCCCAAGGTGGCGTAATTGGCTACAGTTGTTAAAATCAGGAGATTGGCGGAGTTTGAGTCGGCCCCCTTCACCTCGCCACAATCTGGCGTAATCGGCAGGATCACTGTTTTTGAGCAAAGGCGTGGTTCGTTCATGTTCGTTTATTTTCTCCTGTCCTGTACTTACTAAATTCTTCTTTTGTGAAATTTATTCTATTGTGAGGCAAAGCAGCAGTGTTCAGCAGGGGACCTCTAATTAGTGGGGTGAGATCTTCTCTTTTGAGTGTGTGGTCAGAGGCTTAAATTTTGATTGGATTCCGGCCATGGAGGACGAATTACAGGAGCTGAGGAGTTTGGTTGCCCAGGTGAGGGCTGATAATGAACAGCTCCACCAGGAATGAGTTTCTGCCACTCCAGAGTCCAATGTTGTGCCTTCTACTTCGCAAACAGGTAATGTTTCTTCACTCCCTAGTGTCCCTATAACGGAGCGATTGGTTTTCGTACCTCGGGATAGATGGTGTCTGATGTTTAGGGGGAAATGCGGTGTTGGGTTAGATGAAGGGCTTGAGGAGGTACGAGCTTGTATGAGGGTTTGCCATTTGTCCGTTAGAGATCAAGCATTTTTCCTATTCGATCACTTAGAGGGGGAAGCCCGCGACGAGATAAAGTATCGTTCCACTGTTGATAGAGAGGACACCGAGAAGGTTATTTCAATACTGCAAGAGCTGTATGGGTGTTCTCAGTCTTATGTAGCTCTGCAGGAGGCCTTCTTTTCTAGAAGACAGCTAGAAGGGGAAACCTTACAGGAGTTTTCACTAGCATTAATTAGCCTTATGGCGAGGGTAAAGCAGTGTGCCCCGACTACCATGTCTAATGCTGATGTCCTGTTGATGGATCAATTTGTGGAGCATGTTCTGGATGGTGCTTTGCTTTGTGAGTTGAAGCAGATAAGGCGCCGACAGCCTGGTGCTACTCTACTGGAGGTTAGAGGTGAAGCAATTAGGTGGGAACAGGAGGGTCTCCCTAGCGATGTGCGAGGTAGCAGTCATTCCGTTCCATCAGTGTTGGGCCTTCAGTATGGGATTCAGAATAGGCCTAGTAGTGTGGCGCATGCTCCTCCAGCAGAGCTGGATGAGTTAAAGGAGTTGTTGAAATGTCAGCAAGAGTAATTGAAAAGTCAGCAATAGCAGCTGCAGCAGCTTGCCCATAGCATTGGTCGGTTACAGCCTTCTCATCAGCGTAGCAGTTCTCCCCGCAGAGGCCTTGTGTGCAGACGCTGTCAACAACCTGGCCACTTTGCAAGAGAGTGTGATGGAGTGCGTGCTCCCCCTCGGTCTTATCCCATGTCCCTACCGCAGCTGAGAGACAGTCCCTTCCAACGCCGGCATCGGAAAACTAGCACCCACCGCACTGCAGAGTAACAGTTCGGAGGGGTATTTAATTGGCTCACAGGCCATCCCTAGAAGTTTAGGCGGTACTTCAGCATTGGTGTCATCCTGTCCACACCTTGATATAACCTTGGGTGGAGTTAAAGTACCGTGCTTGCTAGACACAGGTTCGATGGTGTCTACAATTACGGAGAGCTTCTTTTATGAAAATATCCAGCCTTGGGGTCAGGAGCATCTTCAGTCATGCCATTGGCTGCAGCTTAGGGCTGCTAATGGGTTAGCTATTCCATATATTGGTAATGCAGCAATGTGGAGTGCTGGTAGTTAAAGATCCTCCTGGTGGTAGCCAACCTCAAGTGCCCGGTGTTCTGGGGATGAACATCATTTGCCGGTGCTATAAAGAGCTTTGGCTTTGTTTGATTTGCCCTCTGTTTCAGAGGCTCCAGCATCTGTTATACAGGTGCTGCAGCAGTGTCATGAGTCCCGTGCTTTGTCTACCTATGAGCTTTCTGGTCGGGTAAGGGTTCAAGGTAGCAGGACTTGTCGGATCCCAGCAGGAGCTATGAAGTTGGTAGCAGCCACCTGCTCCGACCAGTACTCGGGTTGTACTGTGCTATTTGAGCCACTGGATTCTGGTTTGCTGGCTGGACTTTTGGCATCTCCTGCCATAATACAGGTGACAAGAGGTACGGTTTCGGTACCGGTTGTTAATGTGAGTTCTACTGAGGTGGTGCTGTATCCTCGTGTGATGGTAGGTACCCTCCATCCAGTTCATATTGTTAGCTTTTCTGCTGGTATCACAGAAGTTCCTTCCTGTACCGTGACTGTCAATTCACAGTCTGCTGCTCCTACGGTTTGGAGTCAGATAGAGGCTTTGGATTTGTCCTTTTTGCCAGCAGTAGCCCAGAAGCAGGTGAGAGCCCTTCTTCATCAGTACAGCTCTGTTTTCCCTGTTCATGAGATGGACCTTGGCTGTACTACACTGGTGGCGCATGACATCCCGGTCTTGGATGACATTCCTGTTAGGCAACGCTATAGGCGTATTCCTCCATCAGAGTATGAAGTAGTGAAACAACATATTAATCAGTTGTTGGCGGCGCAGGTCATTCGAGAGAGCAGTAGTCCTTATGCCTCTCCTATAGTCCTTGCTCGAAAGAAAGACGGTACCTTACGTATGTGTGTTGATTATCGTCAGTTGAACGCCAAGACAAGGAAAGATGCATTTCCTCTGCCCCGTATTGAGGAATCCTTGGACGCCATGACTGGAGCGTGTTGGTTTTCCACCATGGATTTGGCTAGTGGTTACAACCAGGTCCCCGTCACTGAAAAAGATCGTCCCAAGACTGCATTTTGTACGCCATTTGGAATGTTTGAATGGAATCGTATGCCTTTTGGCCTCTGTAATGCTCCCAGCACCTTTCAGAGATTAATGCAGTGGATATTTGGTGAGCAGCAGTGTCAGTCTTTGCTGCTGTATCTTGACAACATTATTGTGTTTTCTTCCACTGTAGAACAGCATCTGCAGAGACTTGAGGTGGTGTTGGGTCGGTTGGGTTGGAAGGTCAAACTTTCCAAATGTGCATTCTTTCAACGGGCAGTGCAGTACTTGGGTCATGTCATCTCTGACCAGGGTGTATCCACTGACCCAGGTAAAATCCAGGTGGTAGCTGACTGGCGACCTCCTTCCACTGTCTCAGAGCTGCGCTCATTTCTTGGGTTTGCTAGCTATTACAGACGTTTTATAGATGGTTTTGCAAAGTTGGCAGCCCCTTTACATAGGCTGGTGGCAGACCTGGGTGGTGCTGGATCTAAGAACAAGAGGAGATCCTGTGCAATTGAAGCATGGACAGAGGAGTATAGTGCCAGTTTTGAGGCACTAAAGACCAAACTCACTACTGCACCCGTGTTGGCGTATGCTGACTTTGCATTACCTTTTGTTTTGGAGGTAGATGCAAGTCATTCTGGGCTGGGAGCTGTTCTCTTAAGAGCAATGTGGAAAGCTAACGCCAATAGCTTATGCCAGTCGGGGTCTCAAGCCAAATGAACGTAACATGAAAAATTACAGTTCTATGAAGTTGGAATTTTTGGCACTAAAATTGGCCATGACGGAGAAATTCAGAGATTATCTCCTGGGTCCACAATGCATTGTCTATAGGGACAATAATCCACTGACTTGGTGCCACCAAACAACGTTGGGCAGCTCAGCTTGCCCCTTTTAATTTTGAGATTCGATATCGGTCAGGTAGGAGCAATTGCAATGCAGGTGCTCTGTCACGGCAACTTCATGTGGGTTCCTCAGTGGAGGCTATGGTTCCTGGAACGCCACTCCCTGTGTCTTTCCAGGATCTTCCACAGCCGGAAGTGTCTACTGCATCCATAGCAGTTCTGAAAGCGCTGCCTTGTCAGACAGCTGATTTGCGAGTCCTCCAGGAGTCTGATTCAGTGCTCAAAGAGGTCCTTGTGTTCTGGAGACGCAATCAGCGGCTCAATGTTGATGAGCGTAAGCAATTATCGCGGCCTGCCCTGGTACTCCTACGACAGTGGGATCGTTTGGTAGAGAAAGTTGGTATTGTCTATCGTCAGGTATTCCATCCTAGTGGTGGTGAATCTGTGGACCAGCTGCTGTTGCCACAGGCATTGAAACAGGAGGTGCTGACAGGGTTACATCAGGAGCATGGCCATCAGGGAGTTGAGCGGACACTGGCGCTCCTACGACAGCGGTGCTACTGGCCAGGTATGTCGGTAGATGTAGCTGAATGGTGTAGGGCATGTGAGCGTTGCCAAGTGTCCAAGGACTGTTATCCCACCGTCCATAGCTTTATTGGACACCTTTGGCATCACAGCCTAACGAAATTCTTGCTATTGATTTTACGGTTTTGGAGCCAAATAGGAATGGTCTGGAAAATGTTCTAGTGATGACTGACGTCTTCAATAAATATACCTTGGCCATTCCAACTCGTGACCAACGTGCCTCTACGGTTGCTCAAGTGCTAGTAGTGGAATGGTTCAGTAAGTTTGGGGTCCCTGCACGGATCCATTCTGATAAGGGCCGCAATTTTGAGAGTCTGCTTATCCAGCAGCTTTGTGGGATTTATGGGATTCAGAAGTCCTGCACTATGCAACATAATTCCGCTGGTAACGGCCAATGTGAACGTTTTAATTGGACCCTTCACAATTTGTTGCGTGCCTTACCAGTATCCAGGAAGAGGGACTGGGCTTTTTGTTTGCCTCAAGTCTTGTTCTGCTATAATACCATACCCAATCAGTCTACCGGTGAGTCTCCATTTTATTTAATGTTTGGTCGAGAGGCTCGGCTGCCAGTGGACTTTCTGTTGGGGAGAATTCAGGAGCCAGTTGCGGGTCCTGTTCATGAGTGGATTCTGGAGCACCGGATTCGCTTGCGAACGGCATTTGAGGGGGCCAAAGAACGGTTAAGGCTTGCTGCAACTCGCAGAAAGGAGCTTCATGACCAGAAGGTGCAAGGTGAGCCATTGTGGGAGGGTCAGTTGGTGTACGTGCGTGATTTTAGTGCACGGGGTCATCATAAAATCCAAGACCTGTGGAGCTCCGTGGTTCAGCAAGTTTTGTGAACCGATTGTACCAGTTGGGGAGGTCAGCAGGACTAAACAGGTACACCGTTCTTTGTTGAAATTGGTGGCACATCAGAATGCTCCTCGTCCTGCTTCTACTGATGACACTGTATGTAATGACCTTTCCTTGCCTCATGACCCCTCTCTTGAGAATGAGTCTTATGGTGAGGATGATCTTTTGATTCTGGCTCATGAACCTCCTCCAAGCTCTTGTCCTCTGCCAGTTGCCTGCCCAGACACAGGTGCTCCAGCCACCCTTCAGCCGTCGGCTTTAGAGTCGAGTCGGCCCCTTGGTGTGCCCCATCCTGTAGTGATCTCACCAGTGGTAACATATTCACCACCTGTAGTCCCGGTGGTTTCTGTCTTGAGTGACCGAGACAGTGGTACAGTAATGGTGCGTAGAACAGCACGAACCACAGCCGGGCAGCACACCAATGTTCATTACTTGCCGAGATCTGTGGGGGTAGTTGCCCAGGGGGACCGTGGTTCTGTGTGCCATGCAGCTTCTGCTATATTCAGGCCCTGGGACTGAGTGTCCCTGGGTGGGAATGAGCATTGTCGGGTCGACGATTCAAAAGTGGGGGGTAGATTGTAGCAGGATGAGCTGTGGCTTCATCATGTGGATTATCTTTGTTAGAGGGATGCCTTATTCACAACAGGTTGCACTGTTTTATATATACTGCCATAACCTCGGTTGAAGGATTTCCGGGTCACCTGGTTAGTGTCTCAGATCATTTCAGCACTACCTGAAGTACCTGACTTCTGGTTTGCAACAGGTAAGAATGCTCTTCGCAGTCGCTTAGCTATGCTTGTGGACTGTGGTACTCATTCAAATGGTTTTTAGGTTTCCTCTGGACTAATAAATGGTTAATGGTGAGGTCTTCTCCTACTAATCCTTCTTTGTTGAGTGCACGTGCGCTGTTTAGTGCTCCTGACTTTCACTTTCATATCAGGTATGGATGCTTGTTGCTATCTCTTGTCTATGCTAATGGGCAGAGGCAATCGTTTAAATTGATTTGAAGAGTCATTTTGGATTCCTCAACAGTGATTTCCCTTACTGCTGACTCTCCTTCGAGTAGAGTGCACATCGCTTCGTTGCACGTCTGACTTCCGCTTCCGTCTCAGAGTGCATGCCTTTTTGCTGCATGCCGAACTTCCAGTTACATTTCAGGTATGAACGCTATACACTAATTTCTCTGTGATCATTGCTTCGGGTACTTATTGTTGCCTGTTATAGTTTGCACTTATCGTTTTGCGTTCCCGTTTGAACAACATTGCCCTACTGGTGTCGGTAAGTGGCTCGTTTCCTGTACTTCCTGGTGGTAACCGGGATTGCTAGTGGTTGTTCATCTAACGTTCTGGGACAGGTATGTACTTTTTATTTAGTACATTCAGAATTCTTTGTGGTATGTACCTTTTTGATTGTTCCATTCTGATTATAGAAACTGCAGATGTGTGCATGAACGCTGCTGCTTTGCTTCATTCTGCTGCTTTGCTTTGCTTGCATTTGTTTTTTTATTAACTCTTATTAACTTCTTATTCTTTGCATGAATATTGCATTGCATGAGTACTGCTACTTTTGCTTTATTTTTGTTTATTTTTGCTCTACAGTTAGTGGGTAATTATATGCATTATGCCTCATTGCTATGTTGCGTGACTGCTGCTTTGTTGGCGGGTTGCTTTGCCATATTGGGGCGGTGCATGCATTCTATTTGAGAATTTCCTTTCTTCCTTTTATATTGTTGGCTGTGTTTATTGTATATTGTTTATTTTAATTACATTACCCAATCTTGTAGAGCTGTGAGCTACAGGTTGTAGCAGTGCGACGTATTGGGGTTGTTTTCCCTTTCCTGTGTGCGTGTTGGTCACCCGCTTGTGCCAATTGTTACAGTGAATTGTGTGTGGGGGTGTGATTCACGTGTGTTTGGGGTGACTTTTGCTGGGATGTTCATCCCCTTCTCTCTTTCAGTCTGCTTAGCCACTGGTAAGCTCCAGCTCCAATTTGGTGATTGTATATTTTAATGTGTATCGTTCTTAGTGTAGTATATCTTTTGATGTTGCAACTATTTTTTAGTATGATTATAAATAAATTTTGAATTGCTATTGTGTATGGTTTGTCTGTGAGAGAATAAACATTTGTGTACAAAATCCACGCCTCTTGCCTGTTCATTGAACAAACCTGGGTACCCTTAGTTAATTTAATAGCTAGGGTTGTTTATTTCCTTGGGTGCAATTCCCAAGGTGGCGTAATTGGCTACAGTTGTTAAATCAGGGGATCGGCGGAATTTGAGCCGGCCCCCTTCACCTCACCACACATGTGAACCTACAATTAGCATGTCCTGATTATACAGGGAAGTGAGTAAAAAACAGTATACTTATAACTTGTAACCTAATTGTGACCTATTATAAAAATGCATTTATTCCAAATTAAAATGTGATATGCAGGAGATCTGTACAATTACCTTTGAACAGGAGGTCTCTTAGCAGCCTCATAGACAACATGGACTTGACTTTCACCTTGCTGCTGCTGAAATCTCTCACACTGTTGTCTGAGCAGCGGAGACGGGTAGGTATTCATTTCTCCTGTATTCATAAAGAGAAAACCCAACTCAACCAAACATTTATACAATACCTGAGAACATATATTTACAATATATAATATATTTACATTTTTATTTTATAAATAACCAAACTACAAATTTTCCGTACGGCTCAAAATGTGTAGGAAAGTCCTTATAAAGCGTTGTGAGTACTCCTGCTCTCCTTGCTTTACATGGCCCAAGTGAACTATGTGCTGCTCTGTGGGAAGGCTGGCAAGCTCCTCCACCTGAGTGCAGTTGAAATGATCCCCGACTGTAAGAGTGAGAAGCACCAAACCCTGACACTTAGCCATCATGGAGATGAAGTCCAGTTTTGCTCGATCAGAATATTCTGTCTCTCCTCCAACTATAAGCAGCACCATCTTGTTTTTTCGTGACCTGGAAGCAGTGAGGAGTCCCTGTTTGATTACAAATTCCAAAGCGTGACCCAGCCTGGAGTAGCCACCAGTCTGCTGTAGATTTACAGAGATGCTCTGCTTCGTCTGGTTGTGGTCTTGGAACTGCTGGAACGTGAAGATCTGCTTGACTGGAGCCTGGGCTTCACTGTATGATGAACTCTGCTGGTAGAGTGCCACCCTTGCCTGTGGGTCAACTTTGCTGGGCTGATCACGCACTACAAGCTGGTCCAACACCGTGCGTAACACCTCCTTCACTCCCTGATACTGATCTGCCTGTATGTCCCGGGAACCATCCACCAACATTGCCAGATCCATGTCTAACTCCTTTGGAGTGGACACTGTGCTGGTTTGTGGACAATCTCTAGCTGGATTGCAAGGATCTGAGAAGACAGCAGATAAAAGAATATCCTGTTAATAATTCTAAACTTCAGGTTTTTTCTTACTTTTCATTAGAATAAAGCACAAGAAATCCATTATTCAGATCACCACCATCACTTGTACATATTACCAAAGCAGATGATACATCGCTGGATCCTTTCAAGTGCTGCACCCTGAGCCTCTGATATCTCCCGCACATTGATGAAGCTTCCTGTCTCATCAGCCTTTTTTTTAAATTATACAAGAAAAGAAAAGTATATAAAAGCCATAAAAGTACAGCACACTAATCAATCTGATTTATAAATACTTCAGATTTCACTGTTACCATTTTATATTACCTCAAAAGCACGTTGAACATTAGGAGTATCTCTAAAACCTATAACACCAAGGTTTATATCCAGAGCCTTGTATTCTAGAACAGCCGTGGTAATGGTGGTCAAGTCCTGAGACTGTCCACCAGAGAGAAATATTGCCACCTTTCTGATCAGGACACCCTGACGAGTACGTTTGAAGACATTTCTCCCCACAAAGCGCATTGCTGCACCAATGTCACGTCCGTTGGATGTACGTGTCAGAGGAATGTTCTTCACAGCTTCCAATAAGCCCTTCTTACGACGATGGTCAGAAAAACGGATGAGGTGCTTAGTGTTAGAACTGTAAGACACTACAGCCACTCGTGTCCCTGTGGGACAGTTGCTTTCAGCAATATTAATTCTGTCCAGCAGAGAAAGAAGAGTCAAGCGCATTCTCTCAAATAACTGAGGTGTCATGTCTACAGACACGTCCAAACCAATCACCAATTCAGTGGGGTACACAGGGCAAGCTGATTTATCTAAAGAGAAAACACATGCCATAAAATAGAGAAATGTGCTTTTAATTGCTGTTAATCAGTGACTTGTTATCATTCTTATAAATGGTGTGTTGTGTAAAAATGAAAGAAAGATAGACCTACCTTTACAGCAGGCTATGAGGGTAAAATATGAAATACAAGTTAAATAGAATAAACATCCATTTAATGGAATTTAATCACCATTAGTATGGAGTACAGTATTATGAAACTTTACCACAGTTTTCTTTTACGTAGCTAATCAGTTGACAAGTCTAAAAGAATACAAGGCAATTGTTATACACAGTAAAAAAGAAACTGAGAGGTGACAAGCAAAAAAGAAAAAAAAAAACACTTACAGACTTTTCTGGGATTCCTGGTGGTCCTTTAGTGCCCTTTAAATAAAAATATATGGAATATGAACAAAATCATTAGTTAATAAATACCATGAATAATGTTATTACATCTGACAAACCCTTTGTCCAGGTGGCCCTATGCGTCCAGGATCGCCTGGAGCTCCTGGCCTGCCTGCATTTCCCTGTAATACAATCAGGCCAACAGTGAACAAAGTGTAAATGAACTGTAATTAGTTATGGATCATTAATGACAACGAATCATACTCCTCTTCCTCTTCTGCCTTTAGGACCATTATTTCCTTCTCGGCCAATATCTCCACTTTCACCCTAAGAATAAAATTATACAATTTAATTTTAATATTCAATATTAATATTCTCACTGATCTTCCTTAGAACTGGATTTATCCAGTTCTAGTTATATCTGGTACTGTAACTGCAGTGAAATTCAGTAATAATGTTTTACAAGTCATTATTCAGGTGTGTATTACTATAATTAAAATAATATGTATTTGCATCAGTTTCCAGCCATTCCGTGGCAGTACACTATTCCTATCCATGGATGAGTTCATCCAAATAATGTCTGAACAGGCCAAGCAGATCCAGGTTAACCAATGGCAGCTCATCCTTGTAAAGATTATCCTGCACCAACTCCAGGCTGGGTATCCTCAAATAATTATTTGTGGGAGGGCTACAACATGTGTATTTGCCCAAAAACAGGCAGTGGAGCAACAGTGGTATGGCAACAGCTGCTAGCTGGTTCATCAAGGCTACCCATTGAGCCTCTAGCATAAGCTGTGTTGATATAACCACTTCAGTCCACGTCATGCACCAGTACACTGCAAAATTCCCAGTGTTGATTTAACACCCCAAGTGTTTATATATGACCTAATGGTCACGAATGTACTCTGTGTGTTAATTCAAGACTAAGGATTTTGCTGTGTAAACAAATAATAAAAGAAACATAATGATATAGATAAAATTCCCGGAAAAAATGTACGAGCGCATGAGCTCATGAGTGCAGTGGCATATCATATTTTTCTGAGGAAAAGGCTGAAAATGGCTCATTTATTGCACCCAGACAGTTGCAAAGGTATAAGTCTGTATATTGTCTGTGATTCAGGGAGTATGTGTGAGTCAAGGGGGTGTGGTTTGGGCCACTTACTGCAGCTACCCCTCCTCCTGCATGTGAATGCACAGAGAATGTAACAAGCTCCCACTTCAAAGGGACTTCTGTGACACTTTTTCTTGAAAAACTCTACTAAGGTCTAAAAGCATTTTTTAAAAGTTTGTACCCACTTACAAACCCAACAATAATCTATGGAATGATTTTTGCAGTGATTTTAGAGCCATTTTTGAAAAGGTGAATTATAATTTTTTTTTTATCTACATGATTTTTACCAGAGTAAAGTTAAAAAAGAAAATATATTTAAAATACTAGACATCAACTTAACAATGACATTACAGCTGTACTGTTCACCTATTATCCTATTATCTGACAGTACCATGAATGTCACAAGGACATTTGTACTCAGCCCCAATAAAAATTCTCCATAAAATTTACACATATTGGTGATCGCCTACTCCCCCTTTAAATTTCATATGAAAACGGCGGCAGACTTCGGCTCTTTCGGCTCCTCCCCATCTTTCCGCGCGGTCTTCAATTTGCCATCACAGAGCGAGGATTACGTCAAGATGTGTGTTTTTTCGATAAATTGTTATATCTGCATCAGTGCAGTCCTTTCTCATAAATAGAATTTACAAAATGTCATGAGGGATTAATCAGTTATTAAGTTTTTGCTGTGTTCACCCTCATCACACCAGCTGTTCCCTTTCAGCACCCGATGCTGCGTGAAAACGCTATGGGAACATCTCTTTGTTCTCCAGTTGTGAAGCCTGTGTATGTCAAAACCGCCGAATACTTCGGCTTATAACCTCTGCCAGGCATGACGTCACCGAATAAGGTGCACCTGCAGGTTATAAATAGAAGTGAACCGGAAACATCCTCAGATCTTTTTGCCTTCAGGACCACTTTGTGTTTGCGTGTGTGTGCGTGCAACAGAATCACTGTAGGAAAGAAAAACTTTACTTACCGATAATGGAGAGTTGGTTGAAAGATGCGTGCCTCCATGTGATTTCTTTAGGAGGGTGATCTCCACGACTTTTTCTTGAGTGCTTGGGTTTCAAGGAAAGTGCAATTGTGATCTCTCCATTAAGGCGCTTCACGCGCGGCTCGCTTTCTTTAAAGAGAAACCGTGAGCCGCGGCGCATTCCTGGGGCTCGCGTGCGCATGAGATGGTATTTCCCCTTTTCTCTCTTGAGCTCCCCGGATCAGGAAGTTTTTAGCGCCCGCTTGTCAAGCGCGCTCCGGCGCTTCTTGTGAGCAGACGGAAGAGATTCCTCCCTTGCTTCCATGGAGAAAGTGTGCGGATCAGGCAGACGCGCATGAAACGGAATTTCCCCTTTCTCTCGCGCTCTCGCCGGATCAGGAAGTTTTTAGCGTCCACTTCTCAAGCGCGCTCCGCCGCTTCTTGTGAGCGGGGGAAAGAGACTTCCTCCTTGCTTCCATGGAGATAGCGTGCCGATCGGGCAGACGCGCATGAGACAGAATTTCCCCTTTCTCTCGCGCTCTCCCCGGATCAGGAAGTTTTAGCGTCCGCTTCTCAAGCGCGCTCCAGCACATTTTTGTGAAGGGGCAGAATAAATTTCCTCTCTCGCCGCAAAAATAAAATAAATAAATTAAAGAATAAAAATTAATTAATTAATTCATACAAAAAAAAAATCCCCAAGCGCTCAAAGTTAGATGACAGGTTTCTGTCGGGTGGCCAGGGGAGGGGCCTCAACGAGGGTTCCTCCCCTTTTTTGGCGACCTCCATGATGAGTCAAATCTTTCATGGAATAAGCCTGATTCATCCCCTGTTTTATGATGATACCCCAGATTGAAGAGACGCTTGCGAGCTATCTCTCCCCTGGGAGCTCATCCTCCCTGAAAAAGCCCACACTGCCCACCAAGCCATGTAGAATAACAGCTTCGTTGGTTGGGAAAGCTTTTCAGGCAGCGGGTCAGGCTGGTGCTGCCCTGCACACCATGGCAGTTTTGCAGGCATACCAAGCTCACCTGCTAAGAGTTCTGAGCACTGGCGTGAAACTTTACCACAGTTTTCTTTTACGTAGCTAGTCAGTTGACAAGTAAATCTGTGGCCGAGCCACAGATTTATTTCTCTGTGCCACTAAGCAGACGACCCGTGCTATCGGCCGTTCTATGGCTGCCGCGGTCGCCACAGAGAGACATCTGTGATTTAACCTCACGGGCATCGAGGTCAGGGATCGCGTTTTCCTCCTTGATGCCCCCCCCCCCTTGTCTTCCGGCTTCTTTGGCGACGCTGTAAACACCGCCACCACTAGGTTCGGGAGGCGAAGCTCCATGAGCAGACCTCTGTGAGGTTTCTCCCCTTCCGTGCTCAGGTCTGGTCCCCACGAGGTGTGAGGCGCAGAAGGAAACTGTGCTGAGCCAGCTACTCCCTCGTAGAGACAGGGGAGGGACTCGTCATGCTTTGCAATCTGCCTCAAAGAGAAAAAAAAAAGCAGCGGACCTGAGGAGCATTATCTCAGCCAAAAAGGAAGTCCTGAGGTTGATGTGCCCAGGACCACGGGGGTGTCTCCCCCTGGGGAGGGACGTGTAAAAATTCCAATAAGGGATAAAGACTCCTCCCTGGCACCCTATGGGGGCCGTTGTCTAATCTACGCCACCACTGGTGTTCTCCAGCGAAATGTTAGGTGCTCAGTTCCTTCCTGCCTTGTTTCAGGATGCTGGACACCTAAAAAACCCCCCCTCCGTTGCACATTGTCCTCCAATGGCGAGGTCTTCACTTCCAGGAAACCGGAACGAGCGCATCTGCTGACTTGGCAATTACAGACTTTGCTGGGAAAAGTGGCCATAGATCATGTTCCCCTGCCAGACGAGAGATGGGGGCGCTGCGTCCAATTTTAATTCAATTCAATTCAATTCAATTTTATTTATATAGCGCTTTTAACAATTGACATTGTCGCAAAGCAGCTTTACACAATAAAAAGAAGTAAGTTTTTATGCAATGTGTATGAATCAAAATGATAAGATTGTCCCTGATGAGCAAGCCGAGGGCGACGGTGGCAAGGAAAAACTCCCTGAGATGGTAATAGGAAGAAACCTTGAGAGGAACCAGACTCAACAGGGAACCCATCCTCATCTGGGTGATAACGGATAGCAGAGAATGATCAGCATAATAATGTGTACTGGAAGTTCAGGGTAACATAAGATGTGTTAAAATTTAAATTAAAAAGAGTCCAGTTTGTTCCTGGAGGCTCAGGTAGACTGTAGGAGATTCCAGTCCTGAGCTATCGAACAACTGAAGTCACAGGTCCCCAGAGCATCAATCGATGATAGGACAGTCTTAATGGAAACCATCCCCAGCCACCATACGAATCCAGGCAGACCACACGGGGCATCCATGCGACGAGATCTCCAACCAGAAGCAGGACTCCAGGACGGGTTAGACGGGTCCAGAGGGCAGAGGGGTCTGGATCACTGGCAACTCAGGAGCGAACATGTATAGCTCGACAGAGAGACAGAGAGAGGGAAAGGAGAGAGGGAGAGAGAGAGGAGAGAGCAGAAAAGGAGAGAACAGAAAATAAGGAGTGAGAAATATAAGAGATGGCAGTTAGGTCTGGTCAGAATCAACATGTATAAGGTGAATGTATATTAGTGCAAAGTGCAAGCAGGGACTCCGGCAGGACTAACTATGACAGCATAACTAAAAGGGAGAGCCAGAAGGAAACACAAACATGAGGGCTCCCTGAGATGTAAAGCAACCAATCACCTCACCGTCAACAAACCTGAGTGAACAATGAGAGTGGGGAGGACAGCATCTAAACATACCAGTTCACCAGAATACTCTACCTCCATGAGTCCCAATGATCTGCTCCTTTACCTAAGGTTATCCTATTTACAAAAATGCTTGGCTAAATAAATAGGTTTTTAGCCTAGACTTAAACACTGAGACTGTGTCTGAGTCCCGAACATTAATAGGAAGACTATTCCATAACTTTGGGGCTTTGTAAGAAAAAGCTCTGCCCCCTGCTGTAGTTTTAATAATACGTGGTACTGACAGGCAGCCTGCATTCTTTGATCGAAGTAAGCGTGGCGGATCGTAAGACACTAACAGTTCACTCAAATACTGTGGCGCGAGACCATTTAGTGCTTTAAATGTCAAAAGTAGTATCTTAAAATCGATGCGAAATTTCACAGGGAGCCAATGCAGTGTAGATAAGATAGGGGTGATGTGCTCGTATCTTCTGGTTCTAGTGAGGACTCTCGCTGCTGCATTCTGGACTAATTGAAGCTTGTTTATACACCTAGTTGAACAACCAGACAGTAAGGCGTTACAATAGTCCAACCTAGAGGTGATAAAAGCATGAACTAGTTTTTCTGCATCATTTAGTGACAATATGTTTCTTATCTTGGCAATATTTCTAAGGTGAAAGAAAGTTATCCTGGTAATATTATCTACATGAGCTTAAAACGAAAGGCTGGAATCTATAATCACACTGAGGTCTTTTACTGTTGCACTTGATGGAACAGAAAGGCCATCTAAAGTTACAGTATGATCAGAAAGCTTACTTCTAGCTACTTGTGGTCCTATGACTAGAACTTCTGTCTTATCAGGATTAAGCAGAAGAAAATTAATTAACATCCAATCTCGTATGTCCTGCACACACTGCTCAATTTTAGCAAACTGGTTTTTCTCATCTGGTTTTGCTGAGACATATAATTGTGTGTCATCAGCATAACAATGAAAACTAATACCATGTTTACGAATTATGTTGCCCAGAGGAAGCATGTAAAGGGAAAAAAGCAGTGGGCCTAAAACTGAGCCCTGTGGAACACCAAACTCCACTTGAGAACATGAGGAATGGTCACCATCTAAATCTACAAACTGATAACGATCAGTCAAATAGGATCTGAGCCACAAGAGGGCAGTTCCCTTAATTCCTACTACCTTTTCTAATCTGTGAAGGAGAATACTATGATCAATGGTGTCAAAAGCTGCACTGAGGTCCAGTAACACAAGTATAGTGACGCAACCCTGATCAGAGGCCCATAGGAGGTCGTTTACTACTTTAACAAGTGCTGTCTCTGTGCTGTGATGAGGCCTAAATCCTGACTGATACAGTTCATTTATGCTATTTCTGTGTAGATGTGAACAAAGCTGCTGTGATACTACCTTTTCCAAAATCTTGGAGATAAACGGAAGGTTTGATATCGGCCTGTAATTAGAAAGCAGACAGGGGTCAAGGTCAGGTTTCTTGATTAGCGGTTTAATAACGGCTAATTTAAAGGATTTGGGGACATACCCACTACTGAGTGAACAGTTAATTACTTTCAACAGGGGTTCTATTATTGCTGGTACTATCTGTTTGAGAAAATGTGTCGGTATAGGATCTAATATACAGGTTGACGATTTTGAAGAAGAGATGAATGAAATTAGTTCCCTCACTTCAAAAGGATGTAAAGTGTTCTAAGTTCTGATGTGATGTGGTTAGATCATCTGAATTATTTAAATTGTCTGGTTTCGAAGCCTGAATTTTTTGCCTAATATTTATGATTTTATTATTGAAAAAGTTCATGAAATCCTCACTACTGCATGATGTTGTTGTGGAGATTTCTGCAGTGGTCTTGTTTTTAGTTAATTTAGCTATGGTATTAAATAAAAATCTCGGGTTGTTTTTGTTATTTTCTATAAGACTGGAGAGATACGTTGATCTAGCATCACTGAGAGCTTTTTTATAGTTCAGGATGCTCTCCTTCTGTCACGAGCAACCGAGGGATAAACAGAAAAGCCTTAGCAGTTAGCCCGTGTAGCGTGGATGGTAAACCCAAACGCGGAAGCAACGCGAGTAGGCAGGATAACCACGCGATTAGTTTCAGAACTCTCTTACACAAAGAGCAAGGATCTACACAAATAAACCCGCGTTCTAGCAACACACACTCAATCAAAGAAGAACTCAATGACTGAGCAATGTGAAGCTCCATTTTGTCTCCTTTTATGCTTCCTGAAAACCCGACCGTATTACTCCCGGGTCCTAGTGCCGGTCGTGTTACGAGTGTGCATGACACCTTCCAAGCTATTTTGAATACTATCAATTTAGTTTGGCGCCATTTACGTTCGAATTTTCGCGGTTTGTTTTAAAGCACGTGTGTGGTCATTATACCAAGGAGCGAGTTTCTTATCTCTAATCATTTTCCTTTTAACTGGAGCAACATTATCTAAGCTATAACGAAGTGCTGACTCTAGATATTCATTCGCCTGTTCGAGTTCTGTGAAGTCAGATGGCGAACCAATCAAAGTAGATAATTCTGGAAGATTATTGATAAAGCTCTGTGCGGTATTTGATGTGAATGTACGTTTAAGGTGGAAGCGCGGTGCTGTGCATACATTATTACTATAACACGCTTTAATCGAGATAAGGTAGTGATCCGAGATAACTTCAGACTGTGGAATTGTGGTTATATTTCCTATACTCAATCCGAAGGATAATATTAAATCCAAAGTGTGACCTGCTTTATGAGTGGGTCCTACTACACATTGATTTACTCCTACTGAGTCCAGTATGGACAAGAATGCTGTTCTCAGAGGGTCTTCTGGATTCTCAAAATGAATATTAAAGTCTCCAGCAATTAACGCTTTGTCTACAGAAACAACAAGGTTTGAAAGGAAATCTGCAAATTCGCAGAGAAACTGAGCTGACTTTGTTACTATAGAGAACTTCAAATGCATTAGATTTAAAACTGTGTTTTTGTACGAGAGACAGATTATCTTTATAAATAATTGCGACTCCTCCTCCTCTACCAGTTAGCCTAGGCTGGTGTATGTAGCTGTATCCAGGAGGACTAGCTTCATTTAGAGCCACATACTCGTCCTGTTTAATCCAGGTTTCTGTTAAACATAATATATCAAACTCCTGATCTGTGATAGTTTCATTAACAATAACTGCTTTAGATGCGAGAGATCTAATATTTAACAGTCCTAGCTTCAGATCAGAGGTGCTGGCTGCACATTCAGTGTGGTCTGAGTTTGTGGTATTTATGTTAATTGAATTACTAAAACAGACTTTCTGAGTCTTTCTAAATGTATGTTTATGTTTAGCTCGAGGAACAGACACAGTCTCAATATGATGAACCCTGAGTGACGACTCTATGCAGCTAGCAGACGGTTGGTTTAGCCTGTCTGTCTGCTCCCTGGCCTGGGCTCTGGATTGTCACCGATTAACTAGGCCTCTTCTGAGACTATGTGCTATACTACAAGAAATGAGAGCAGCACCTTCCCGAGTGGGATGGACACCGTCCCGCCCTAACAGGCCAGTTTTGCCCTCAAAGGTCTTCCAATTGTCAATGAAGCCCACGTTGTTTTCGGAGCACCACCTGGACATCCAGCGGTTCAGCGACCATAACCTGCTGTAAGCTATGTCGCCACGTCTCATTGGGATGGGACCAGAGCAAACTACTTCTTCGGACATCGCCTTCGCTATTTTAAACACCTCTGTAAAGTTACTCTTGCTAACCTCTGACTGACGAAGGCGTATATCGTTAGCTCCAGCATGTACCACTATTTTAGAGAACCTATGCTGACCTAGAGCCCTAAGATTACCTGCTATGTCCGGTGCTCTGGCTCCCGGGATACACCTGACCACTGCTGCTGGCGCCCCTAAAGGCCTAGCTAATTTCACATGTCTCAGTATAGAGTCTGCTATAACCAGAGCTCTTTCAGGTTTCTCAGCGGGTGCATCACTGAGGAGAGCAAACCTGTTGGACACGTGAAGCGCAGAAGAGGTGTGCTCCGGTGGGCTAGCCTTAGCGTTAGCTTTGGCTGAACAAGTATGCCGCCGAGTCGTTACCCACTCGCCCCGCTGTGAGGGCTCTACTGCCGGAGTTGGGGGATGATTATCTCCACCTGTGGCACCCAGACTTTCCACTACAGGATTAACGCTGCTCTCGCACTCTCTAACCCTCTCTAAAGTCTGTATGCGCTCCTCTAATGCTACTATCTTCTCCGTCAGGGTGCTAACTAACACACACCTATCACAAATAAAATTATCACTAATGACGGAGGAAGAATGTCTAAACATCCTGCACTCCACACACTGAGCGAGCTGAATGGTAGACATGATAACGTGCCTTTTTGCCGGAGTTGTGATTATTTGGTGATGGATTCGCTTGTTGTTGGTCAGATGATACGCGCGTTCTCCCCAAAAGCGCAAAAAATCGGATAAAGTCCAGTAGTATTAAAGCGTAAAAACGGGAAAAATATATAATTATAAAAAACTAAACAAAATATAATCTTAAACGCTGTTCCAAACAGACGAGGAACTTTCGCGGGAACAATACGAAAAACAGCTTTTACATCTTCTTGGGCTGAACATCAAAATGTTGACAGCCAAAATGATTGTTTCTCAAATTCAACCAGATGTTTGATTTGTGACGGTCAACCTGAATAACGCATATTTTCATATAGAAATATTGCCACAACACAGGAGGTTCCTGAGGTCTGCCTTCGGGGGTGAAGCTGACCAGTATCGGGTCCATCTATCTGGCCTAGCCCTGTCACCCCGCATATAAAATGCACGGATGCAGCTCTGGCTCTATGATTCCAGGGCATCCGTATTCTGAATTGTATAGATGACTGGCTGATCCTGGCTCAGTCTTAGTAGCTAGCGCTTCAACATCGGGATGTCATCCTAGCTCATCTTCATTCTTTAGGATTGAGACTCAACGCCATGAAAAGAGTTCTCTTTCCTGTTCAGAGGACAACATATTTGGGTGTCACATGGGATTCAATCACAAGGCGGGCACAGTTTCCCGATTGTGTTGAACCCATCCTCCAACACCCTGAAGGAAATCAAGCTAGGCCAGAAAGTGACTCTTCATCACTTTCAAAGATCTTTAGGTCTCATGGCAGCTGCATCCACCGTGATACCTTTGGGCCTTCTGCACATGAGGGTGTTTTCAGTTGTGGCTAAGAGCCAGGGGATTTCACTCAAGGGCCAATCCCCAGAGGCTAATAAGGGTTATGCGCCGGGGCTTCTATGTGGTTCAGACCCCGGTTTCTGACTTTGGATCCCACTTTAGGTCCGCTCTGGCAAAAAGCGTCCCCCTGCAGCAGGTGTGTGATGCGGCAGGCTGGTCCTCTCCACACACATATGTTAGATTTTATAGTCTGGATGTCAATGCTACTCCGGGCTCGCAGATCCTTGAATCAGCATCCCAGAGCTAGGTCTGAGACCTCCTTGGCTATTGTGTGCACACACTACACAACCTGGGGGTCCAGACGCGGCGGTGTTGGTATTCTCATTCCCTTAGCGTTTTCACGCAGCATTGAGTGTAGCTTTTGAAAGGGAACGTCTCAGGTTACTTAGCTGTAACCCTATTCTCTGATAAAGCAGGAACTAGATGCTGCGCTTCAATGTCGCACTGCTGGCGTGCCTGGACGTCCTTCAGACAAAATTGACCTGTGGATGTTTCCGGTTCACTCCTATTTATAACCTGCCGGTGCACCTTATCAGGTGACGTCACCTGACTGAGGTTATAAGCCGAAGTATTTGGCATTTTTGATACGCACAGGCTTCACAACCGGAGAACAAAGAGATGTTCCCATATTGTTTTCACGCAGCAGCTCGTTCTCGCTTTATCAGGGAACAGGGTTACAGCTAAGTAACCCGAGACGTTTGTCTATATTAATGAATTTGAATAAATAGCCTATTAGCTATAAGATTTTAGGCGGTTGAATATAAAACCTACTCTCTTATTTATGAAGCTAAAACAATTAAACTATATAACATGATGATTACATTTTTAATATTTATATTTAACTGTAGATGGAAGGTTTTTCAAGTCACATGGGATTAGGTCTCCAAATAGAATAGAACATGGGCAGCCTCTCATGCACATTAACGCTGTGTTCCCAACACTGATTAAAGTCATTGCATCAGAAAGTATTTTTCACATTTTTTATGTCTGCCAGTTTCCAACAAAAAGCATCAGTATTGTCAAAGCATTAACAGATAAATGTTTGACATTATTGGCACCCACACATTTTATTCCAATGTCCAGCCACATAGGTGTGTTGTTTATATTGCTAATCAATGTAAGTTTAAAGTTATATGCTGTTTTCTGGTTACATTTTTCTGATTGTACTTGAACATAGAAAAAGGTTTATACAGTAAACAGTGAGTGTGTGCGCACGTGTGATCAGGAAGACTCATTTGAGTGCTGATTCTGAACAAGCCAAATATGTGTTAAACATCAATGGGGGCTGAGCTCCCTTAACTGAAAATCCTAGAAACACCCCTGGACAGTACACTGATTTTTTTCTTTTCATTTTATTTGAATACAGTATGACATTGAAGGATGATTTTGTAAATACATCAAGAAAATGTAATTAACTGTGAATAATTTCTCCAAATCAAAATGAGTAGCACTGGTGATAAAAAAGGAGGCAAACTCTAGAATGTATAGTATTGTTACTTTGATGCACTAGTACTGGGGTGTTCTGTTATTAAGTATTGCTTTAAGCTGAATGGATGCACATCTATCAATTTTTTTGGCAAAAAAGTTTCACAATCCTGTAACAAATTTAGTCTCTATAAAAGTTCTATACAAATATTTTAACATTTTCTGTTCTTTTGAAAAATGTTGTTAAATAAAATGTACCTGATGTCCAGCATATCCTGGAAAACCAAGATCCCCCTGTAAATAGTAAAAAAATGCAACTGTGTAAACATTCCAGCTGTACCATAATAAAATCAGTTTCTACTAATACTGTATAGACTACTATGGGGACTCTGTGGTGTAACCTTCTGTCCTTTATGCCCTGGTAATCCATATCCATCTTGACCATCGTTTCCCTGTTGTGGAGGCACAACAAAGAAAGCAGGATGCAGGAAAATAAGTCAGAGTGATTGAGAGAGAGAAAAAGAGAGGAAACAAACAAAAAAACGAGATGGAGAACAATAAAAAACAAAAACTTTTTTTTATTTAGTTTTAGACCAAAATAACAACATACATACTTGAAGGCCCCTGGATCCTACTGGCCCAGCTTCTCCTTTATTTCCAGGTTCCCCTGACTGACCCTATATAAGAACACAGTCTTGTACATCGATTGACAAAGTGCTGCAGAGAAGCCGTAGTTGGAAGTGAGAAGTGATGTACCTTTTGTCCCCTGGGTCCTACACTTCCCTTGGATCCTATGATTCCTTGTGCACCAGGTGGTCCCTAGTGGAAAGTGATTTACATTATTAAAAGCATATTGCTTCAAAAACATTAATGTATTGTACAATATGTAGCCAGAGTCTTGATCTAGATGCATACCAGAGGTCCTGGTAAACCCGGTATTCCCTTCTGTCCTGGAGCACCAGAAGGGCCAATTTGCCCCTGGGCAAAAAGAGAATGATGAATCCATCACAAAAATAATTAAAATTGACACAGTTGCTGGAAATGATTATTTATGCCAGGTGTATTGCTATGTTTGACTACTTGTACACACCTTCTCCATCTACACTGAAACGAATTTAGACACTGTGGGTAGATTCTACTTTCCTTATCCTAAGCAGTTATTCAGGTGTTATTGGAAGAAATCCCGACTTTAGGCTATTAGAGTCTGAGTCTCAGGTGGTTAAATGAGTATCATTTCAGAACATTGGCCTATTAAATAATTTTAAATAAGCAAGTTAATTTAAACTATATTTAAAGTATCAAATCATCCTTATGAAAGAATAAGAAAATTGCACCTGTGGCCCTGAAGGTCCAGGGGCTCCAAGTATTCCAAGTTTTCCTGGAGATCCATTGATTCCCTAAAGAAAAGAAGAAAACAGCTCAATGAAAATTGTAGCACCTCAGTTTCAATCTGGTTTTATATTTATGAAGTTATCCACAATCTTTGGTTTTTAATTATTTTGCTATTAACGTAAGTACCCGTCATTGATAGGACAAGAGTTTTTAGAAATAGTTAAAATGTTAAGGCTAAAAATTAGCTGATCAGTTTTAATGTAATCAGTGATATTATTATTTCTTCAGGTTGAAGCCTATGTACATGTCTGCCTTTTTTCCTGTACGACAGAACTCTCTGCCTAACTTACTAATACAAAGAAATAACATTTTATAAGGCTGAGTATCTTACACCTTGTTTACACTAAGTTGTACTTATTTTGTCGTCAGCCAAATATACTCCCTGTTCAGTAATCGGCGAATGAATCACAGATGAGAAATTTCCATTTCAGTGCTGTTACTTTAGCAGTGAAAATATTAAGTAATCTTAATTCAGTTCATCTTTGCTAATTAATATCTATTGATGCAGTTATTTGTTTACATTGAGCAAGTACCTTATTTTAAAGTAGATTTTTTAATCCGGCACATAACTCGTCAAAACTTTTGAACTCAACATTTTGATTTATGCCACATGTTTAACTTCTGGCAAATATCAAAGTCCTGCCAAAGATGAACAAAATTCTGTCCAGCTAGTTTTCCCTGATGGTGTGACAAAATCTGGCAGGACAGACATACAGACAAAATTTTCATATCCTCGTTCCGAGCGACTTCTGACCAATGTACAGACAAAAGCTTTCTTTTATTTACATAGATTAATGCTAAATATAACATACTATTGAACCAGCAATGCCTCTTCTTCCGTTTTGACTCTGGGGAAAAAAAAAAAAGTTACTAATTTGAAACTCATTACAACATGCGTTGTAATGTCTGAAGAGACGTACAGGACTGCCTTTATCTCCAGGTCTGCCTGGGCTTCCATCTGGCCCTGGCTCTCCCTGTGAATGAAGAACAGTGGGAGTAAATTATGTAAAGACCAGCATTATAATACTCACTATACTGGCAGCCAATCTCTTGATGTATCTACATCAAGAGATTGGCTACAACTACATCTACAACTTTATCAAGTTACCTGTCATTGCACACATTTTACCATATTATTATCATTGTTGGGTCTAGAGTACTCAGATTTTGATGTAAGAAGACTTTAAATTTTTTGTTGTAACAAGTTATCAAAGTGTTAGGTCTGCCATTCAAGTACTCAGTTACTTAGTTACTTTTTCAAAAATGTAATCCGTTACCCAGACAGTGAAATATTCAGAACAGTCTTTACAGTTATTCAACTGAAACACACAATAAGTAATTATTAGAGAAACACAGACATACCGGTCGGCCTAGGTTTCCAATCTCACCCTTTGGTCCACGTAAATTGTTGTCAGTTCCTGACACACCCTTAATAGAAGAGAAGACGATAAGAGAAAATGATTCATAGGAAACAAAATGTCGTCAAAACTTTTCCCCATAAACCCCGACATCCATCAAAGCAACAAAAAGTGACAACGATTGCAACTGAATTTCAGAGGAAAATTCCACTTTGCTCTGTGACAAGACTTCATCATCAAACCTATTTTCTATTAATGGAATAAGAACATCTTTTACATCTGTGCACTAATCCCTTAATTAATTCTGCCACAAAAATGTAACAGTTTTAGCCCATGTAATTTTTCTTTTTTTCTTTTTTTTACTGTGCATTTTCTATTTTTAAGGTATCTTTCTGAAAATTTTCATGGTCTAACTGTATAGTAAATACACAGAGATAAACAAAATTGCCTTTTCTGCTGAACATCAATAAACACCTTCCCTCTTGAGAAAAGAGATGTTTTGTCATGTTTTTATGTTCTGTTGCTAAAATGTGAGAGACATTTGAATGATGCAAATGTTTTAAAAGGTCTATATGTCAGTTAATGACAATCCCGCCTGAAGTGGCTCGGAGCTCACTGCAGTCTTTCCTGTACTATAAACATTATGTGAATGGAATACCTGATATGTGAAAATCAATGGACAACTTGTCCAGTGCTAGCAGAGGAAATGCATCTGACTGTAGGAAATCTTGGTTGATTCATGTTATTATTTTCTTTTTTTTTATGTACCATCTTTTTATCTACTATTGATTTTTGACTTATGTATTTTTTGTAGTTTATATATTTTAAAGGTGGAGGAAATGGATTAAAAAAGGGAGAAGACTAGTATTATGTATTTGAATTATTCACAATGTAGACTATTTTTGTCCTTGAATAGTAATTGTTATTTCCTTTGGCTTACACCTAGAAAGATAGTAAAATGAGTACAATTTTCTTCAGACTTTGTTTTTGTTATCAAGACAGTGATAGCGGGCCTCCGAGTGGCGCAGTGGTTAAAGCGCTCGCCCTATCATCCGGAGATTGCTAGTTCGAATCCCGGGTGGTGCTGTAACCTCTCGCAGCCGGAGGTCTAGAGAGAGCTGATTGGCCGAGGGGAGGGATGAGAGAGGTACTTAGTGCTCTGACATTAATCACGGCTCTACAGCCAGTCAGGGGCGTCTGTGAGCTCGCGCAGCGGAGGGAGCGGATAGCGCTGTCCTCCGAGTGTGTTACGCCGCCCCCAACGGTGCGCCAGCGAGCAGTTTGAAAAGATGCGGTCGGCTGGCGTCACGTGGTTCGGAGGAAACACGTGATAGTCTTCGGCCCTCCCGGCTGAGTGGTAGTAGTAGCCTTAATGTGGGAGCCCTCTAGTGACGGGGAGGAATTGGACACGACTAAATTAGGGAGAAAATCGGGGAAAAATCCAAAAAAAAAAAAAAAAAAGACAGTGATATTTCTGAAATTCACAAAGTATTTATATAAAAACTGGCGGGTATAAACTTGCAAGTCATAACAAGACCAAAATTATAATATAAAAGCATATTTATTATCAAATTGCGTAAAACAATTTAAAAGTGAGTAGTTTTCCTTGCTTTACATTTATGCTGTGTATAGGCTTTGTGATTTCCAAGGAATCCTCTACCCACTGCAATAAAGCTGTTCGATGCAGTTCTTTGTGTCCTGGTAAGCTTCTTAGGATATTCCTTGCACTCCATAATCTTCTTTATTTGTGCTGCTTTCTCTGATCAGCTAAATGCATACTTTCATCTAGCAAGCTCCCCTTCTTGAGTCTCAATGTCAAAAGCATCGTCGTTTTGAAGGGTCGACATTGCAAAAAAAAAGGGGTCCTTGCCAGATTTCATGAATTTCTTTTCCCCCCTTCCCCCCTCTGTACCAACCTGCAAAAGAGCAAAAAAAAAAAAAAAAAAAAAAAAATATATATATATATATATATATATATATATATATATATATATATATATATATATATAATTTCATTATCCAAAAAATAAAGCTGTTCACGTACCTTCTAGAGTTCCTTAGCACAGTTTTCAAATACCATGAGGTGTCCACACCTTATCTTGATCCCCAACAGGAACGCAGAAATATGCTTGGCATATTTTAACAGATGTTGCCACAGAGTACTTTTTTGCTCTTGCTCTTGATAAATACACCACTGGCAGATGCTTACATTCTCTAGATGCCTTCTATAATGAAGTTTGCTAAACACTAGCTCTTGTTAATTCATCTATCCAATTTAATCTCTGAAATAACAACAAACTGTTTAGCTCACAGTTTTTGTTTTTATAATGCTATAAATGTTCTAGAAATAAAACTTCTATGGTTTGATACATTCTAGACTTGGGGTCCGTTCTTCGTATGTCGCTTGAAACATCCGAGATGAATTGACACATCTAAGATGAGATCATCGTGCTAATTACGATTCAGCTAATTCGGTTCTTCGACACACCTGTTGTTGATGATTAGTATAGTTGGATTGAGTGGTCTAGGATTATTGCGCATTCGTGCGTTTGTTTAAAAGGCGATATGCATCGACAGTAGAAACACTGATCACAACCCCTGCGATTGGTTGACAAAATGGCAAAAGAGCAGCTCAATTTTATTTTCTCAAGCGGAGCAAGAGCTTTTATTAGAGGATTATGGAGAATTTCAAACTTTAATAAAGATAATTGCAGTTTTTTAAATGGGGAGACAATGCTCAACGCATTCTCCACCATTTATGTAGGGTTTTCAGCTTTGGTTCAGAGGTGAATCGAATCTTTAAGGATTTGAGTTAATTTTGTTAAACTTAATTTATAGCGTACACTTTATCAACTACCCGACCAGCGTTTAGTATGATTTCGTGTATCTTACCAATTCTGTTTATCCCGCGGCCAATGATGATAATACAAAATCTGGTATTTATCTAATTATGAGCAAGGTAACGTTAAATCTGGGCAAATGTTTAAACTTTAAAATACATGACCAAGACAACAGTTCTTTATAAAGAAACAAGAATTTATTTGAACTAATCTACAGATATACATAAAGCTACGCTACTTGAACGTGTGCACACACATACCCACCAACAGTTTGCAGGGTGAAAGTTAAGGAAGTTCATCTATTACTGTTTACTAGATGGAACCAAGCCACAAGAGCAGAGTCTTTGGTTTAATTTTATGGTTTTAGTTATGAAACGAGCACCATTTTCAGCAAGGTATGCAGCTTTGTTTGTATACTTGCGTTACGTTTCGCTCTCATGGTTCGCCTCCAGTGAAGGGAATCACGATGTTGCTGATTGGTTGGTGCTGTGGTTGAAATGACATCTTTCGGGAAAGCTCTTCAGTGTGGCTTGGTTGCCTGGTTACCGATGACGCGCTCTGGAACTTCTTCTGTGGGTTTCTTCGTTGCAGTTCTGGCACGAAGTCTCATTGAGAATTCTCGAAGGACGGATGGCGTCAACGAAGTCGGCGTAGCACTCGCAAGGGCGGAAGCCCGAGCGGCGAGCTTGCTTTCTTTAGATGGTCATGATGATGAACAAACAGACATAAGAACAAGCGAAAGAACGTGTTTGGACGAGTTCGGACACTGAGTTTTGTCCCTGTGTATCAGTCCATCCCACGGATGATTGGTCCAATCGGATGTGGTGTACCATGCCTCACTTGGTTCCCCCTTTTGTGCATACATTAGGCCGGGTTTATGGCTGTCATGTGGGGCCAAGCCGATTACACTTTTAATTACCTTTTATAAAGTAATTTTACATGTTAATGCAACCAATGTTCCATGTACACCACTGTTCTTTGAATAAAATAAGCTAACAATCAATACCACACATCCCCTATCTTACACACTCATTTATAGCTTTGTTTAATAAACAGGGTTTGTAAATGCTTAAATACCTTTAAAGTTATGTAGAATAAACAAACATAACTCACAGTTATAAAACATACTGAATATATGTTTCTAGCATTTTATCCTACTGACACCATTGAAGATTGCTTAAATAGTGTCTCTGCTGTATTCCTCTTTTATTCCTCACACCAAGTGTGACTTGGTGGCATCACCCCCCCCCCTCCCGACCCCCCTAACACGGGGTGAAGCTGTAAAATTGTCCGCTTTGTTTACAGGATCGCCAATTTACACAATGGTTTTGAGTCTAGTTTGAGGCGTCTGGCTTCACTACACTAAAGGGAAAGTGTTTCATCTGCCATGCGAAAGACCCGAGTTTGATTCCCGCGCTGGATTGAATTTACTTTACTTGCAAGTATAATATAATATAAGTTCAACAAACTCAAATCTTTATAATTCTGTTTACTTAAAATTGGAAACATCATTACTTTAAAAAAATTATGTAACTGATGATGTTACCTCAAATATTTTGAATTTTGCCAACTTAATCGGGTTTACAGTGTAAAAGTGAAGTAGAAGAACAAGTATAGTAAGAAGAAGTATATTGTCATGCTGTGCTAAAGGATCCTGTCTATCACGCAGTACACAAGGTATTTGAAAAACACTGCGTATAATCCTCACACCCTCAGTAACCGGTTGCTCTCTCATACAAGATATGGCTGCGACAGATTTGAGAAAATTACCCGCCAGGAGTGCAGCCTAAACCCTGTTTACATGAAATAAACCTGCTCCCGAGCAGGTTTAAGCTCACTGACATGTTCCTATGACAGCAAGTGCGAGATGCGCTTCGAAGAACGAAACAATCCAAGATCAGGACAAATCCACAACAATCAAATCCAGCTAACTGAGTTAGCGACGTACGAAGAACGGACCCATGTTCTGGAAGGTTCTTGAATGTTCTAATAAGTTTCTCAAAAATTCCAGAAACTTCTGGAATACTCTATAAATGCTGTTCAACAAATAGTATACTAAAAAAAGTGTACAGTAGTGCTTAAATATGCTGTAAATTTGCCAACAACAACATCAATAATAATAATAATAATAATAATAATAATAATAATACTACAACTCACCGGATCACCCCTCAATCCTTTTTGTCCTGGAACACCTGGACTGCCGTGGACACCTTTCTTGCCCTATAGCACAACACATAACTTTAGTAAACTGAAATTGATAACAAACAAAATGATTAAACCAACTGACCAACAATTTTACACAGTAAAGAGTGTGGTGAATGAGTACTGTATGAACACATTATAATTTGAATATATATTATAGAGCAAAATTATTACTAGGCTGCCTGGATCTCCTCTCTGTCCTGGATATCCTGCTAATCCAGTCACACCCTAAAGAAGGCAGAGAAAAATATATGAACTCCCACAAATAATGGTATGTACATGTAGCAAGACAAAATAATATACTACCCAAACTTTCTAATGTTTAATGAAAATATTACCTTTTCTCCATGTACTCCATCCAAACCATGTTCTCCTTTTTCACCCTATTAGATGTAGTAAAAAATATATGTCAATGTTCAGGTTTCACCCTTTGAGACTGTGTCTGCTCCCCAAACTGAAAGAAAACTTTTGAAAGACCCAGAAAGTCTGTTTTAGTAATTTAATTAATATAGAGAGCACAAATTCAGAGCACACTAAATACACAGCCAGCACCTCTGATCTGAAGCTAGGTCTGTTACTCATTAAATCTCTTACATGTACAATCGCTTACTATTAATGAAAATATAACGAATCAAGAGTTTGATATACTGTGTTTAACAAAAACCGGAGTATGTAGGATTAAATGAAACTAGTCCTCCTGGATACAGCTACTGTACATACACCAGCCTCGGTTAACTGGTAGAGGAGGAGGCGTCGCAGTTATTTATAATGATAATCTGACATTTGCATTTGAAGTTGTCTATAGTAACATAAGTGTAGCTACAAATATTAAGTCTGTTCAGTATATATCGCTAATTATCATTTACAGACACTCAGAGCCGTACTCTGAATTTCTCTGCGAATTTGGTTAAAAGCACTATACAAATATATATTTTTTAAATTTAATGTTCTGTTTCTTAGTTGGGTAAATACAACCAACTATTTTACATAATGCAATACATATTGAATGCACATAAATATGTTCCATAAAGATAAATATGTTCCCATGTACATGCATGTGAGTAATTTGTCCTAAGGAAGAGATTCCTTTACATTAATTAGAATTTGATGAAATTCAAATTTGATTAGTTCAGCACACAAGCAGAAGACTAGAAGTCTAGAAGACAATCACTGACACTCTTCATAAGCTGGGTAAGCTACAAAAGGTGATTTATTGCATATTCGTGAAAAATTCACTTAAAGGAAAAAATGTGATAAGAACAGTGCAGAAGCAACAGGGATGACCATAGCCTGAAGAATTGTGTCAAGCAAAGCCAATTCAATAACTTGAGAGAGAAATAGGAGGAATGGAGCCTGCATCAAGAGCCACCATGTACAACATGTTCATCATGAAATGGGCTACAACTGTTGCTTGCTAGTATCAAGCCACTTCTGTCCTACACCCCCTATAATTTTATATCTAGCTAACATCACATGAGGAAGTCTTGGCTAAACAGCAAGATGGCTAACATAAAGGTAGCTAAAATGTTCAGGATGCAATTTTTGTTATTCATACCTACATTTAGCTAAACTCCTTTGCATTAGGTAGCAAATGACAATAACATAATAAGTGCTTTATCTCCTTGAAAATTGTTTGCTACAGAAAAACAGAATAGTTTACATACTGAATTAAACATGTCTGTCTCTAATCTAGTTTTTCCTTACATTTCAATGAATTGTAGTCATCACTCTGCTATCTGTGCTGCCTGGCAAGTGTATGTAAATTGTATATGATAAAACAGCTGCAATTCGAAAAAATTTGATTGCAAAAAAAAAAAACTGCCTACTTTAAGCTTCGAAGAAGTAATTTACCAATAAAAAAGCTTCAAATGCTAACAGAATACCATGAAAAGCTTAAGAATGCTTATTAAAACATAATGTTAACCCTGATGTAATTTATCCTCTGCATGTACAGTACGTCATAGCACAAGTACATCATGTATATTGGTATACATACTGTATACTGTGGTAAATTCAACAAGCATTTATTTCATAGCTATGCTACCTGAGATAAAATGGTCAAGTGTTAGTGATAAAAAGTACTATAAGACTACAGTCAGAGTGTAAACTGATTGTAAACCTTAATGTTTGTTAGCTCATTGGCAACACTCATGCATGGCTTTTTTCAGTACTTACTGTATCACCTCTGTAGCCTCTGCCACCCTGTAGAGAATTTTAAGACAAGGATTTCTTAGGTTAAAAGCAGTTATGAGTTTGATGTATTTGTAATATGTAGTATATGTAGTAGTATGTACTGAGGTGAACCACTCCTACCTTTATACCTCTTCTCCCCTGACAACCTGAATGTCCTCGGGTTCCATTTAAACCTGTTGGCCCCCTCTCTCCCTGCAACAACACAGTGAGTTTAGTGTGAAAACAGTGTATATTGAGAAGATACATATAAAATACAGAAATAATAGAGTCATTCATACAGCTTCTCCTTCTTCTCCTGGAAATCCAGGATGCCCTTTCTGTCCAGGAGAGCCCTGTTAAAAGGTAACAGGTAAGTAACTAAGTGTCCATTCTGTCTTGCATCAGACTGTACACTATATGATCATTTATGATATTATGTGATACCTTTGTCCCTGGAAGTCCTTGAGGTCCATGCACCCCTTCATGACCAGTACATTTACATGTTACATTACAGCACTCTCGTGAGATCACAGAATCCTAGAAAGAGTTGGAAAGGAAGAGAATTTGATGTCATAGCACTTCACACAATTTAATGCTTTATACAATCTATTTTCATGCTTAAATCTACTTAAATGTAGCATAGAGGACTGTAAACTAAAAAAATCTGTCCATTTAAAGAAGTTTCAAGACAGGTATGATTTAGCCCCTAATTTTATCATGTTATTTTATAGTATCCAGTAATTGCTATAATATTTAGCATAAAATACTATAGATTTTTAAGATGATATAGTGATATTAAAAGGCAAATCTTTATCCTGAGTTGTACCATAACATTGATTATTGGTTACATGTTTTGACTTACAATCTGCTTCTGCAGAGAACTGGCCACATTTTGCATTCCGATTATAAGAGGCTCATTGTAGCCAAATCCTCTTCCATATTCCAGCTTTTGTAGGTCTGTGATGCTTTTGACTCCTTCCAGAGCGACTGGAATCAGTGCATGAACTCCTGGGATACAAATACAATAAATTAAAGAACACTAAGAATAGTCACAACAATAAACACTTATTGTATTGTATTTTATGTCACTGATAATGGGGAAAAGTAGGGATGTAGTCTATATCCTCTTCCTATGACACACACACACACACACACACACACACACACTGTCACGGCACGCCAGGTCACGCCCACATCTCAAGTAATGTCATGAACACCTGCACACTCCGGCTCCATGTTCCATCCCACTCCTTGCTTTTCACTGCCTCATTCATCTCATTTAACACTCCTCCAGACAACAGTTCTCTGCCAGATTATTGTGTGCTATCCATGCCCAGTATTCCAGCGTTTCGTTTTGCCTTGACCTTTCGGATCTCGATCACGTTTTGTTTCCACGACCACGACTCTGCCTCACGTTACGGATTTCCTGACCGTCCGGATTTACTGTTGCCGACATTCGGATTTGTTTTTCGACCACGAGTTTTGATTACGGACTTTCCTCGACTCGCGGGCTACTTCTCGCGAAATCCGCGCTTCGGAAATTCTGCCGCAGAGATCATTCAGAGAAACAGCAAGCGCTCACTCACCACTTCCGCCGACGCGCTCCATTCGGAGAAACAGCGAGCGCTCCTCACGGCACTTCCGCATTCCCGACGCGGACTCCATTCAGAGAAACAGCAAGCGCTCACTCACCACTTCCGCATTCCCGACGCGGACTCCATTCGGAGAAACAACGAGCGCTCCTCACGGCACTTCCGCATTCACGGATCTCATTTAAAAGCGCTGCACTCACTCTCTACAAACACTCGTTCTGCACTTGGATCCTCCACCGCCACGCCCCCCGTGACAGTATAATCTGGCCATTAATGGATCCAGCAGAGGCAGCACAACTAAGAGGGGCACTAGATAAACAGGGGGCGCTCCTGGGTACTCATCAGCAGGATATACAGCAGATAACTAACACTCTTCATAAGGTAACAGAGGCTTTAACTGCTCTCACCTTACAAATAAAGTCTGATGTTGCACAACCACCCACCGCTCCCATTTCCCAGGCTCCTCCTCCTCCTGTGTATTCTGTCAGTCATGAACCACGCCTTCCAGCACCGCCTACTTATGATGGAAACCCGGCCACTTGCCGCTCATTTTTGTCTCAGTGCTCCCTTGTACTTGAGCTACAGGCCTCCTCCTTCCCCACTGAACGTTCCAAGGTCGCCTACATAATCACTCTCCTCTCTGGAAAAGCGAGAGAATGGGGAACAGCCTTATGGGATGCCCAGGTACCCTGCTGCTACACATACAAGACATTCACAGACGAAATGAGAGAGGTTTTCGATCGTTCATTCACAGGACGTCAGGCGGCAGCTCACATACTGGAACTATGTCAGGGATCTCGATCTGTGTCTGATTATGCCATTGATTTCCGCACTCTAGCTCCCTCCTGTGGTTGGGATGATCAGGCACTTTTTGATACCTTCCTCCACGGACTTGCGGATCCAGTTAAGGATGAGTTAGCAGCTCGAGAGCTCCCCTCCAACCTTCAGGGACTCATTGACCTAGCAACGAATATTGATGCCCGCAAACGAACCCGGCAAAAGGAGCATTGTCAGGTTCTCCATGTACCCATTTCTAACCCAGCCCCACCTGAGCTCCCCTCAGAACCTATGCAGGTCTACCGGACACACATCTCTCCCAAGGAACGCCAACGCAGGAAGGACGACGGTGCTTGTTTCTACTGTGGTCAGGTCGGGCATATCATACGAACCTGTCCGTTAAAAGGTCAGTCCCCCCCGGTAGTTCTGGGGGTACAGGGGGGCCCTAGACACTATCCATCCCCTGACCTCCGTTCCCGCTTTCCTGTGACCCTGATATATGACAATCGGCCCCACGTCACGCATGCTCTAGTAGACTCTGGAGCAGACCAAAATTTAATCTCCTCGGTTGTGGTTTCTCAACTCAAGATTCCACACACACCACTTAACCAACCATTTAGCGTACAGGCTCTGGATGGCAGCAAGCTCTCTTCAATCACCCACCGCACTGCTCCAGTCACACTGCAGTTTTCCGGTAATCATGTTGAGACCACCACGTTCCTCATCATTAAGAGTGCTCATGCACCAATAGTTCTGGGTCTCCCATGGTTAAGACTCCATAACCCTCACATCGACTGGGCAAAAAGAAGCATCCTGGATTGGAGCCCTACTTGCCACTGCTCATGCCTCCGTTCTGCCGCCACCAGAAGAGTCTTACCCACCTCTCTGGAGGAGATCCCCGACCTTTCTAAGGTCCCTGCCGAGTACCATGACCTTCGCCAGGTGTTCAGCAAGTCACGTGCCATCTCATTACCTCCTCACCGTCCATACGACTGTGCCATCGACCTTCTCCCAGGCACCACCCCACCTAAAGGGCGACTCTACTCTCTCTCTCGTCCCGAGAGAGAAGCCATGGAACAATACATCTCTGAGTCACTTTCAGCTGGAATCATCCGTCCGTCTTCATCCCCTGCAGGGGCGGGCTTTTTCTTTGTGGAAAAGAAGGACAAGTCCCTCAGACCCTGCATCGATTATAGAGGCCTTAATGAAATCACAATTAAGAACCGCTACCCGCTTCCCCTCATGTCCACCGCATTTGATTTACTCCAGGATGCTCGTCTATTCTCCAAGTTAGACCTAAGGAATGCTTACCACCTGGTCCGGATACGAGAAGGTGATGAATGGAAGACCGCATTTAACACCCCCACTGGTCATTATGAGTACCTGGTGGTTCCGTTTGGTTTAACTAATGCACCGGCGGTCTTCCAGGCGCTCATTAATGATGTTCTTAGAGACTTTCTCAATGTCTTTGTGTTTGCATACCTTGATGACATCCTGATCTACTCACGCTCATTAGAGGAACATAAGCATCACGTGCGTCAGGTCCTTCAACGTCTGCTGGAGAATAAACTCTATGTCAAGGCTGAAAAATGTGAGTTTCACCGTGAATCCACCTCCTTTCTGGGGTATGCCATCTCACCATCAGGCATCCAGATGGATCCAGTCAAGGTAAGGGCCGTCACAGATTGGCCAACACCATCGTCGAGGCGGGAACTTCAGCGCTTTTTGGGCTTTGCCAACTTCTATCGACGTTTTATCCGTGACTTTAGCATTGTGGCGGCCCCACTTACATCTCTTACATCCACCAAGGTCCCTTTTCGATGAACCCTCTGGCGGAGGAGGCATTCAAAAACTCAAGCGGCGCTTCACCCAGCACCCATACTCACCTTCCCTGATACTTCTCTCCAATTCATTGTTGAAGTCGTGCATCTGAGACAGGAGTGAGTGGGTGCTCTCTCAGAAGGACAACAAGGTTCACCATGCTCATTCTTTTCTTCTCGGCTGACGCCCCCTGAACGGAACTATGACATCGGGGATCGTGAGTTGCTCGCAGTGAAGCTAGCCCTTGAAGAATGGAGACAGTGGTTGGAAGGAGCTGAACACCCATTTCTTGTTTGGACTGATCACAAAAATCTAGAATATCTCAAGTCAGCCAAAAGACTCAACTCACGACAAGCACGCTGGTCACTTTTCTTTTCACGGTTCAATTTCACGCTGTCATACCGCCCAGGATCCAAAAATACTAAGCCTGATGCACTCTCCCGACAGTTCCCCGCCTCTCAGGATGCATCCACTAGGGAAACCATACTCCCACCCCAGTGCCTTGTAGCTGTAACCCGGCTGGATGTGGAAAACCTAGTTCTGCAATCCCTTGAACAGGAGCCAGGCCCCAGTAATGTCCCACCTGGGCTTCTTTTTGTCCCTGTTTCTGTTCGCCCCCAAGTCTTAGAATGGGGTCAGAGCTCTAGGCTAGCCTGTCATCCGGGGGCAACCCGCACCCTCTCACTGCTTAATCAACGTTTCTGGTGGCCGACTATCAAGGAAGACGTCAAAGGCTTTGTAGCATCCTGTGATGTCTGTGTCAGGAATAAAACAACAAACCTTCCTCCCGAGGGACTCCTCAGGCCCCTCCCCATTCCCCATCGACCCTGGTCTCACATCTCACTTGACTTTGTAACTGGGTTGCCGCCATCTGACAATAATACCTGCATTCTGACAGTGGTTGACCGGTTCTCTAAGTCTGCCCATTTTATTCCATTACCCAAGCTTCCGTCTGCCAAGGAGACAGCTGAAATCCTCATCTCCCATGTCTTCAGACTTCACGGACTTCCATCAGATATAGTCTCTGACAGGGGACCACAATATTCGGCACAATTTTGGAAAGCATTTTGTGGCTTCATTGGCGCCACCCCCAGCCTTTCATCAGGATTTCATCCTCAAAGCAATGGCCAAACCGAGCGCATGAATCAGGAGCTAGAAAAATCTCTGAGATGTATGGCCTCAAGGGACTCAGCTTCATGGAGCCGTTTTCTCCCTTGGATTGAGTACGCCCATAACTCTCTTCCCACCTCATCCACAGGCATGTCACCATTTCAGTGCTGTCTTGGCTATCAACCTCCACTGTTCCCTACCCAGGAGACAGAATCTGCTGTCCCTTCCGCTCAAGCTTTCATCCGTCGCTGTAAGAGGACATGGCAACGGGCCCGCGCTAAATTACGACGCTCCGTGACCATCTTTCAGCGCAAAGCTAATCTCCACCGCTCAGCCGCTCCTACTTACCGTGTCGGACAAAGAGTTATGCTCTCCACACGCAACCTACCACTTAAAACAACGTCCCAGAAACTTTCGCCTAAGTTCATCAGCCCATTCACTATCTCTCGAGTCATTAACCCATGCTCAGTCAGACTAGCCCTGCCATTATCCATGCGCCGAATTAATCCCACGTTCCACGTCTCCCATATCCGCCGACTGGTCCCATGTCCCTTGTCTCCACCTCCACCTCCCCCTCCTCCCCCTCGACTTATAGATGGCGGCGAAGCCTTCACCGTCCGGAGACTCCTCAAGTCTCGCCGCCGTGGCCGCGGCTTACAGTACCTGGTAGACTGGGAGGGTTACGGACCTGAGGAGAGATGTTGGGTGCCAGCCAGGTTCATCTTGGATCAATCTTTGATAACGGAGTTTCACAATCTCCACCCCGAGGCACCCTCAAGAACGCCAGGTGGCGTTCATAGAGGGGGGGGGTACTGTCACGGCACGCCAGGTCACGCCCACATCTCAAGTAATGTCATGAACACCTGCACACTCCGGCTCCATGTTCCATCCCACTCCTTGCTTTTCACTGCCTCATTCATCTCATTTAACACTCCTCCAGACAACAGTTCTCTGCCAGATTATTGTGTGCTATCCATGCCCAGTATTCCAGCGTTTCGTTTTGCCTTGACCTTTCGGATCTCGATCACGTTTTGTTTCCACGACCACGACTCTGCCTCACGTTACGGATTTCCTGACCGTCCGGATTTACTGTTGCCGACATTCGGATTTGTTTTTCGACCACGAGTTTTGATTACGGACTTTCCTCGACTCGCGAGCTACTTCTCTGCCACAGAGATCATTCAGAGAAACAGCAAGCGCTCCTCACGGCACTTCCGCATTCCCGACGCGGACTCCATTCAGAGAAACAGCAAGCGCTCACTCACCACTTCCGCATTCCCGACGCGGACTCCATTCGGAGAAACAGCGAGCGCTCCTCACGGCACTTCCGCATTCCGACGCGGACTCCATTCAGAGAAACAGCAAGCGCTCACTCACCACTTCCGCATTCCCGACGCGGACTCCATTCGGAGAAACAACGAGCGCTCCTCATGGCACTTCCGCATTCACGGATCTCATTTAAAAGCGCTGCACTCACTCTCTACAAACACTCGTTCTGCACTTGGATCCTCCACCGCCACGCCCCCCGTGACACACACACACACACACACACACACACACGCACACACAATTTAATTACTACCTCCTTACCACTTTTCTTAAGATTTTCTGAGGCAACAATGAGGTTTTGTACTGATACGTCCAGGCCATCAGTGAAAATGATCAATACCTGAGCACATCAAAAAGGGCAGTTTAAGCATTTGGCTTTTAATCAGGCTAATTTTTTCATTTTAAAATATAAATATTAGTAATTATGTTTTCACACTTTGGAATATAGCATTTGCCTGCTAAGTTTTCCAAATATATCTCACTATAAAAGTCTACATATTTCTCAGTTCATGCACTAACAATGATAGTATTTCTTACTTTAACACCAGCTTTAGATTTTGCAAATTTATCCTGAAAAGATTGTAGCAGATGGGTGTTAAACGCCAGAGGTTGAGTCTTATTATAATCCATCACTTTCTTGACTGCAGCTTCACTGTAGTGCTCAAAGTTAATGTCATGCAGTATCTTGCCATCGCTAGCAACAAGGCGGAACCCAATGTTGGTTTGCAGAACAGGCTGCTCAGGTAGACAGCACAAGTTGTTCACAGTCGAGATTTGTCTGATAATCTGAGGAAGGTAGGTCCGCAGACTATACTGGCCACTAAAGAGTGAATGTGAACCACCATGGGATATATCAAATCCAATACCAATATCTACAGTGCAACCTGTAAAAAGAAGCAAACAATGTGTAAATTGGAAATATGTGTTTATTGTAAAGATTTATCAACCAAAAAAGGTTATGATAATCAAGTACCAGCACCTTCATATTCAGGAAAATTAACATTGCCTTCTGTACTCACTCTTTTGTTCTTCTGTATCGGGAGTGCAAATGCTATCGACCACCAGCTGTGTTGTTCTGTTCAATTTGAGGTGAGAAAAACTGTCCACATAAAACATTCTGTCAGGTGACGCAGCAATGTAGTTGATCTGTGACCATGAGATTTCACCTATTCCAATCAAAAACATTGCAATCCCCATGGCCCTCAATTCATCAGCTGGGCCCTTGACGTCATCATGTGATTCTCCATGAATGATCAACAACAGGTTCTGTGAAATTCCATGTTGAATGCGGCTCCCATTACTGGCACTGAAAAACTCCTTCACTTGTTTTAGAGCATATCCAATTTTTGTTTCTGTTTTGAAACTTTTGTTAATTTGCTCAATGCCCTCAATGGCCTTCTTTACCTCCATATCATTATCATATTGATTTAAGTTAAATTCCTTTTTGTAGTGTGTACTAAACTGGGCTACACCAACTCTGAAGAGGTCTTGTTTGATGCGAAGATTGTCAATGAGGCTAAGCATAAAACGTAGCATGGTCTTCCATGACATCGCTTTAATGTTTGCAGACCCATCAATCAAAATGACCAAATCAGCTGCCTTTTTCTGACACTCTGAAAAACAGTGAAGTCAGACTGAAATCAGAGGTTATGTAAGATGTTATTAGAATGCAGTACTCTGTATGATAGAAAATAATGACAAATTTAACACTGGAGAACTTAACCAACTTATCTGGAGAATCTGTGTCATTTAAATTGGGTTAAAGAAACATTATCTATGTATACATAACTACGGTTTAATAAATAAAAAAAACTTAAAAATGGTAAAGTCTTATTTTTCAGAGATTCACACATGGACAAAATTGTTGGTACCCTTCCATCAATGAAAGAAAAATTCACTATGGTCACATAAATAACTTTAATCTGACAAAAATAATAATAAAAAAAATCTATGAATGTTAACCAGTGAAAGTCAGACATTGCTTTGCAACCATGCTTCAACAGAATTATTTAAAAAAATAAACTCATGGAACAGGCCTGGACAAAAATGATGGTACCCCTAGAAAATAATGTGACCAAAGGGACATGTTAATTCAAGGTGTGTCCACTAATTCGCATCACAGGTGTCTACAATCTTGTAATCAGTCAGTGGGCCTATATACGGTATAGGGCTCCAGGTAGTCACTGTGGTGTTTGGTGACATGGTATGTACCACACTCAACATGGACCAGAGGAAGCGAAGGAAAGAGTTGTCTCAGGAGATTTGAAAGAAAATTATAGACAAGCATGTTAAAGGTAAAGGCTATAAGACTATTTCCAAGCAGCTAGATGTTCCTGTGACTACAGTTGCACATATTATTCAGAAATTTAAGATCCATGGGACTGTAGCCAACCTCCCTGGACGTGGCCGCACGAGGAAATTTGATGACAGATCAAAGAGACGGATAATCCGAATGTTAACAAAAGAGCCCAGAAAGACTTCTAAAGAGATCCAAGGTGAACTTCATGCTCAAGGAACATCAGTGTCAGATCGCACCATCCGTCGTTGTTTGAGCCAAAGTGGACTACATGGGAGACAACCAAGGAGGACACCATTGTTGAAAACAAATCATAAAAAAGCCAGACTGGAATATGCCAAACTACATGTTGACTAGCCACAAAACTTCTTGGAGAATGTCCTATGGACAGATGAGACAAAAAGGGAACTTTTTGACAAGGCACATCAGCTCTATTTTCACAGATGGATAAATGAAGCATATCAAGAAAAGAACACTGTCCCTACTGTGAAACATGGAGGAGCCTCTGTTATGTTCTGGGGCTGCTTTGCTGCATCTGGCACAGGGTGTCTTGAATCTGTGCAGGGTACAATGAAATCTCAAGACTATCAAGGGATCTTAGAGAGAAATGTGCTGGCCAGTGTTGGGTCTTGTAACAGGACAATGACCCAAAACACACAGCTAAAAACACCCAAGAATGGCTAAGAGGAAAACATTGGACTATTCTAAAGTGGCTTTCTATGAGCCCTGACCTCAGTCCTATTGAGCAACTTTGGAAGGAGCTGAAACATGCTATCTGGAAAAGGTACCCTTCAAACCGGAAACAACTGGAGCAGCTTGCTCATAAGAAGTGGGCCAAAAAACCTGCAGAGAGGTGCAGAAGTCTCATTGACAGTTACAGGAATCGTTTGATTGCAGTGATTGCCTCAAAAGGTTGTGCGACAAACTATTAAGTTAGGGGTACCATCATTTTTGTCCAGGCCTGTTCCATGAGTTCATTTTTAAAAATAATTCCGTTGAAGCATGGTTGAAAAGCAATGTCTGACTTTCATTGGTTAACATTTCATAGAATTCTTATTTATTATTACTTTTATCAGATTAAAGTTATTTCTGTGACCATTGTGAGTTTTTCTTTCATTGACCGCAGGGTAACAACAATTTTGTCCACATGTGTAATATTCTATTTACCTGGTTTTGTGTTGTTGCAGATCACACTGGAAATGTTTTTTTGCAGGGTCTTTAAAGCTTTAAAGTCATCAACATGGAAAACCTTGCTTTTGTCTTTAGTTATGATCTCCAGCTCATCTGTTTTTGCACCAGCCACGCCAACACCATAAACATTAACACCAAGTTCTTGAAGCTTATCAGCAGGCTCAGATAAATAGTGTCGATCTGTGGCCTCGCCATCAGTGATGACAAACAGCATCTGTGGGACACGTTTTGTCCTTCTCCCACCATTGGCTTCACTAAAGTAGTCCAGTGAGTAATGTAGTGCACTGGCTGTGTATGTGTCTCCACCCTCATGCTTTAGATCATTTATAGCATCCCGCAGTTCTTGTTTACTGTAGTAGCGATTAAGAGGAAATTTGATCTTAGGTGTGTTAGAGTAAAGAATAGTACACAAACGAACATTGTCTTTTCCAACGTGTGTGGTGTTTACCACTGAGTTCATAAAAAACTTCATACTGTCAAAGCCAAGATCGGTAATGCTTATGGAATCATCCACTAAAAAGACAACATCTGCTACCTGTGATTTCTGGCAATCTAAAAAAAAGAATCATGAAAAACAGGGACAAATGATGAGTACAACACTTTAATAAATCTGTCATATTAAAGGAGAGAAAATAATATATCTAGCTATTCATCATATAAAGTATATCTAGACCTATTGAAGACAAAGAAGACAAAATGATGGTTTGGAAAAAAGCACAAGGGGAAGCTCCACAACAGTAGGCAGGTAGTTTTAATGTTAAGGCTAATGAGTTCTCCCACAATGTCAGAGAAAAAAAGTTCTATTTAGAACCCTATTTCTCTTTCTTATTCTAGAATTTCTAAAAATCTAAATAACTATTAATACACATTTTTTTCCTAATAATGAAAATTAACATAGCACTTTTTATGAAATTATGTTAAGCGTGTGTCACTAGCATGGTGCAAAATTGCTGTGTAAAAAGTATGGCTCACCATCAACAGAAGTGCACATCTTAAGCAAGATATCTTTATATAAGGAGTCCAATGCATCAAAATCTCTTTCCACATAAACTTTGTCCCGGGTTCCGCTGATCTCTTGCAGTTGTGTGGTGTTGGCATTAAGTACTCCTATGGAGTATATTGTAATGCCCTTGTCTCTGAGGATTTGTGCAGGCTGAGCAACAGCATCCTCAGATTCACCACCCGTGATCACAATGAGAATCTGTGGAGTGCTGGAACGACCCCCTTGTTGTGGATCAAAGTAACCTGTCACAAATCGGAGTGCATGGCCAGTCATAGTCCCACCACCCTGTTGCTCCATATCGTTAATGGCCTGCTGCATTTCATTTTTGTTGGAAAATTTGTTAAGGGAAAATTTAGCGTTTGAGTTTGAGCTAAATTGCACTACTCCGACCTGTACACTATCCTTGCCGATTACAGAGTTTGAAATTATGGTATTCATGAATTTCTTCATCGTTAAGAAGTCTTCAGAGTCAATGCTCCCGTCAATCAAAAAGATGACATCTGCCAACATGTTCTTGCAGGCTACAAAAAAGAGAAATACTTCATAGTCAATGCATTTATTAAATATCATAATTTATTATGTATATTTTTACTGAACTTTAATTAAATGTACATTTGACATACTTACCCTCAGGTAAACAAATATCAGTAACAATTTCTTTCTTGAAGGGTTTAAGTGCATCAAAGTTGGTTACAAAGTACATCCTCTTTGGGTCAGCTGCTATCTCAAGTAGCTCTGGTTCATTTGCTTCTTTCACTCCAATGGCATAGATGGTCACCCCCTGTGCTCTCAGCTTTGCTGCTGGCTCTTTCACTTCATCCTGGGACTTTCCATCAGTAATGACAATAAGAATCTCTTGAACCTTAGTGCCACGAGTCCTTTCAGCTTTCTTAAAAAGTGGGATCATGCGGGCCAGAGCGTCTCCTGTCTGTGTGCCTCCACCTATTTGCCGAATGCTGTCCACAGCTCTTTTAAGAGAGGCTCTGTCATTATATGCATCCAGTTCAAACTCTAGTGTGGTGTCACTGGCAAATTTCACCACCCCCACACGGACCTGTTTTGGTCCAATACTAAACATGAGCAAAAACTCAAGAATGAACTTTTTCATGTCCTGAAAGTCTGATGGACAAATACTTCCAGAATGATCAATTAGGAAATAGATGTCTGCTCCTTCTGTCTGGACACATCCTAAAAATTACAATATGCTTAATGTCATAGTTGTTCAAACAAACAAACAAATAATTGCAGGAGAAAAACTTAACACTTTTGATTATGGAATAAATTGTACTCAGAAGGCAACCTGTCCTGACCTGACCCACCTTGCATGTTGCAAATGGTTGTTACCAGTTTTAAGATTAATTATTTAGTGAAAACTTTCTAATTGATAACCTTGATTTCATAATATGCCAATGTGACATTGTGACAAAGACCAGCCATACAAGCACAACCTTACTCTGGGTGCATCCATATTTTTCTAAGCTGAAGCACTGGAATGTGTTTAAGTAAACACCAATGTAAACAGAATCTGAGCTTTCTGAGTTGTGAATAAAGTGGTTTGCACTAGTTGTTATGATTTATCAGGGTGAATGTGTAATACCTTACCTTGCTTTAAAGTGTATCTAACAGACTTGTCAACTGCTGAACGGACAACATTGTTACACAGTGTCTTCCTTAGAATTTTTTCCATTGTATTAATCTTAGCAAAGCTTTCCACACTGAAAACAAACCTCGCAGGAGGATAAGATGCAATCTCTTTCAGCCGCTCTACATTATCTTTCGTGACTCCCAAAGCATAGACCTGAACGCCACTTCGCCGTAGCTCTGTTGCATGTATTGTTTCATTATCCAGGGAGTCCCCTTCAGTTATGACCACAGCAATCTGCTGCACTCCTACATCACGCCGGCTGCCCATTTCATTGGTGAAAAGATTCTCTTTGGCAAACTTCAGCGCCTTGCTAGTTTTGGATTCCCCACCCTTAAAAGGTAAAAGTTTAATGTACTGCAGGATGTCGTCTTTGTTATCAAATGTGTTTAGGTAAAAGTCAGCTGTGGGTGTATCACTGTATAACACCATTCCAACCCGCACTCCATCAGAACTTATCTCCAGGCCATTAATCATGCGGTGAAGAAAGTTATGAACCAGTCTGAAGTTTGAAATACCAATGCTGTCTGACACGTCCACAATAAACACTATATCTGCCACTGGAGCTGACTTGCAGTCTGTGAAAAAAAAAAAAATATTAATCTAATTAATTGTAAAGGATTTAAAAATTAGTTGTGAACAATGCATGTTATTTCTGATAATAATTTTGACATGTGACTGAAAACAAAGACAATCTGACCTCCAGTTACTTGCACTATTTCCTTAGTTTCAATGATAGTCTTCACATCTTGTGTTAATTCTACAGCATTTTTGTTGCTTGCATCATGTATAAAAGAAACTCCTTTCAAGCTAGGTACCCCAACTGCGGGAGCAGAACCAGGTAGACCAGGTGATTTGAGAATTAGTTCTTTGGTGAAGTCAACATTGACAACAGTCACTTCCTCATCTTTTAATGTACGAAGTGCTTTGTGTACATCATCATGTGATTCTCCTTTGCTCACGATCAGCAGATACTGCTTGTTTCCCTCTGCAATTCGGCTGCCTGCCTCCGGGGTGAGGAGATGAGTGCGCACATAATCCATCGCCTTCCCAAGTTTGCGCTGTCCAGTGCCTCTGAGCTGAAATTTTCGAATAAGTGCAAGTGCTTGACTTTTACTTTTGTAAGCATCAAAATGAAATTCCACTGAAACATTTTCACTAAACTGTGCCAAAGCCATCTGATTGGATGAACTCCCCACGTTAAGTTGACTGGCTAGGCGATTCAGGAACTGTGACACCTTTTGGGTCTGTTCAACTGAGCTGTCCACCAACACAAGCACGTCTTTGGACTTTGGAGCTAAAGCTAAAACAATAACGGTATAACAGGAAAAATAACTGGTTTCAGTAGTGGTTCACTGCAATATTATAATGTGCTGTTAAAGTTGATGATGAATAAAGTTTATTTCTAATCGTTGAATCATTACCTTGCTGTTGGGCCTCCACAGAAATACACACTTTGTCTGCTGTGGTACTTGTGGCTTTTACCAGCTCCTCGTAATCTTTGAAACTCAGTACAAAATGCTGATATGGTTTGTTAGCAATGGACTCTAGCTCTGTAATGCTATCTTTACCAACCCCAATGGTGAAGATTAACACCCCCTTTCGCCGTAGCTCCGTGGCTGGACTCTTCATCTCATCAGCAGAGCCACCATCTGTGATCACCACAGCAATCTGTGGCACACTCTGACTGATTCGACTACCACTTGAATTTGTGAAGTAATTGTCTCCGATAAATTGTAGAGCTTTTCCAGTTTCAGTGCCTCCTCCTAGCTGGCTAAGGTTGTCGACCTTCTCCAGCAGGTCATTTTTATCTGCATATTGCCCCAATTGGACTTCATCTTGGGGGTTATTACTAAACTGTACGAATCCTACTTTGACTTTATTAGGTGTGACATCAAAAGTCACTATGAAATTGTGTAGAAACTTCTTCACCCTCAGGAAGTCTGCATCACCAATACTACTAGAGCCATCAACAAGGAACACAATGTCAGCCAAATTAGCCTTGCACCCTGAAAATAAAAACACAAAAATATATCACACATTGTTTAGTTAATTAATTTTATAATTTGATATAATAAAACCATTTAGGAATATAAACTTATCATAAGACAACCACACCTTTCTTTTGTGGCTTTGTTGAATCTTACTGCCTATACACTGGGTGAAATGCTCATTAACCCAACATATCTTTAAACCTTGTTGAAGAAACTAACCAAGCATGCGGAGAAGCTGCACAACCCCTGAAACCCAGGACCTTGTAGGTAAGACAACAATTTAATCTCCAAGCCAACATGCTGCCAGAATGTGATGCCCTTAGTACCCAATTGTTAACTTTTTGCACACATTCTTGTACTATAGGTTCAAATAAAGTTTGGTTTAATAATTTTTTTCTCTATTAAGCCAAACACAGTAATTCATGATGAAAAGTGACAACATTCTTTTCCTGCCACATTGTTAAAAAAAAAAAGAAAGAAAAAAAGATTACTATGTTTTATACTCTTGGCAAAAAAATTTCTAATTAGGTTAAAATTACAGTTTATCTAGACTGTGACTGGAGTCCACCTGTGGTTAATCCAATTAATTGAAGATGACATAAAAAGGTGCATACTTATGTCATCTAATTGTTTACAGACATATTCCTGAGCTTGGATATAAAACCATCCCTAAAGCCATTAATGTCCTCAGGAACACAGTGGGTTGCATTGATTTGAAGTAGAGGAAGTCTGGAAGCACCAGCGGTATCTCTTATCAAAGCGTTTGTAGAAGAAAGTCTAAATTACAGAGTAAGAACTCCCCAAACACCTGAGGAAGTCAACATTTATCACAGTTGTGTACGCACAGCTGTACAATAGTACGTGCTGATAAATCCAATACTGTTTGTTCCAAACACTCACAAATTTCCATATAGGTGAAACAACTATGTTAAAAGGTGCTATGGAAAAATTTCAAATCTTGATACTATGTGCCTTAAACTCTGCATGAGTTTTTAATTTTTAATGAAAACAAATTTTCTTTGTCTTGTCGATTAACTGAAACTTAGAGACATAAAGACAAAAGCACATTTGTGTATAAGCATTAAGTGCCAAGCCACCTGCCTTTCCAAGGATTGCCTTTTCCAATCACTATCCTAGAAACTATCGTGTTTGTGTGTGTGTCCGTGTGTGCGCGCATAACTACATAAAGAAATGTGCCTCTCTCTTACAGACGCTGTGTGAGTGTTTGTAACAGGAGACGTCTTACGCAGATATAAACCTTTTTGCTTTTGCATATCCAGAACCTCTCTTGTCTTGTTTCGAGAGCACAATCTTTGATGGGACCCTGTGATTGAGATGAAGGGAGAGTCCAGGGAGTTGTAGTGCATGGCACCCTGGAAGCTTTATTTAATCTGAAACGCAGAATTGAGTTCCAGTACCAGGACAGAACCAGGATTGACTAAATTCAATTCAGTAAGTAATTTAATCTTTGAATTTCAGAGAGTAGGACAAAACTTGGATTTTGTCGAGGTGGTTTGAGTCCACATGTGTATAACCAATAAATGGGGTTTGAGTCCCTTATGGAGTTATACGTTTTAGCTAGATTTTTGGAGAAAATCTGCCATTGTATCTGATATGCTTAACGTAAGGAACTTCCGGAAGTAAATCGGTAGGGTTAATTTACAGCCCTGCTGAAAAATACAGCATAGACTAGCATGATTTATATGCTTGTTTATGCTGGTTAGTGCTGGTCTGATCCTGGTTTAGCTGGTGAACCAGTATAACTGATGGATGACCAGCATATCTATGCTGATGAAACTTTACCACCAGCATTGGTCTTGCTGTTCTGGTGCTGGTTTAGCTGGTGAACCAGCATAACTTATGGAAGACCAGCATGTCTGCTGAAAAATCCAGCATAGGCCAGCATGATTTATATGCTGGTCCACAAGCAAGGTTTTGGTAGTTAAAATTGGTTACCATTTTAGCTCATTATCTTGTTTTTTTTTAAAGCTAGTACTGAAAATAATGTGTGATGTAAATACATGGACCGTGTACTGTTATCTTTAAATGCATTCATATACAAGAGACAAAAATAATCCATTTATCAAAAACATGTAAATACATTATTTTACATTAATTAAATATCTGTGGGTTGTCTAAAAACAAAACACAAACCTTTTGTATAAATGCACTTAAAAAAAAGTAATCAATGGAAATCACTTAAAACAATAAAAAAAAGACAGCATAGACCATTATAGCTGGTCACCAGCTTGACCAGCTATAATGGTCACCAGCTGGTCACCAGCCTGACCAGCAATTATACCAGCAGGATTACCAGCATTCCTGTTCACCAGCACCATGGGGTCAGCTCTTTTGGCGGTGGGACTACTTGCATTTTTTATGGTAACCGTCAAAATAACTTAAAATGTTCCATAATTTTTAACCATACGCATACGTGTAATGCATCGATTTATGTCTTTATTTGTTAATGTACACTCACATATCAATAAAACATTGTGCTTTTGTAAAATAAAGAAAATAAACAGGGTACACTTATTGCCGTCTCAGTCTCCCCGAAAATCTTTTCGAAATGCGTCACTAAAATTAACTAAAATGAACACACACATATCCATATATCTATACATATACAGTATATATATATATATAGAAAGCTTAAAGTGTCTACTTTTAAATGTAGCGAGCTTAATCAAAGATAAATATTCTCAGGTTATGTAATCCATATGAATCTAGGGAGAGATTTTCTGCCACACTTCATTCACTGATAATGACCGGAGACACGCTGCCCACACGCTGTTCACAGGGAAAGAGTCAGGGTAATCTATATACAAGGGCACGCCCCCAAACACACACACACACACAGTAGATCTGATAAGTTTCCTGCGCATGTGGAAGATGTTAGGCACTGTACAAGTTTCTGAAGCTCTACAAAATGTTCTGGACAGTGGGAGGAGTTTAGATTTACCTCAGAACAACACTGAGACTCCAACAGAGAACGAAGGAGGAGGCTCCAGCAAGCTGTTACCATGGGTAAGTTTTTAAATCTTATATAATCCTTATTCTGATAATATAAAACTGACATAAATTTATTTTCCTTATTTTCTCATAAGCTTTTGCCAATTTATGTGAAACATTGCTAAATCATGCTAACATACTGCCTTATGTAGCTTAGCACAAACAGGTTAGCTCACAGGTGGAATGTTACCACTGCTGGTTACAGGGTCTGTGTGAATTGCAAATCGGTTTATGGTAAGCAGCCATAAACACCATGGAAATGCCAGGTATGCAATGTTCACTTGTGTCTTGAGTTAAACAAGAACTGCTTTTCGAGAGAGGCACAAAGATGTATGACTGTGTATAGGGTGTAAAAGTGGACTTTTACAAATCTAACACCCCTTCTTCATAGTGCACTGTTCCTGTTCCCACTGTTTTACCCTGAATGTCTGTTTGCACAGGCATATTTACATATGTGACAGAAATGTGCCTTCTGTGTATGAGATCATCTGTGTTCCTCGTCCCTCAATCTTGGATTTTTACTTTGCACTAGGTGAAAGAGGTGACATTTACATGTATATGAGTAAGAAAAATACACAAATGTCAGGACATGTCAGGACAACTACTTCAGGGGCCATAAACCTACAGACCCCTAAATAAAGAGTGAGGGCCAAGCTCACTCATCTACACTACTGTGGTGTGAAAGTAACTGTGTAAAAGTGTCCCTGAGAGGTTGGTCTCCTGTTTTGTTTTTGTTATTATTATTTTTTATTTATCAAAACTTATTTGCTGTTCATTGTTAAATTATCAAATTGTTACAAATGTGCATATTGTATATATTGCTACATATTACACAATGTTAATATTGTTTGTGTTGGCTAATAAAGCTGATTTTATACTAATTCTGTTTTATATTTTACATATTGGATGACAATCTTCCATGTATTCTGGCTTTTATACCATACCAATATTAGATGGGGTGGTGAACAGCATAGTATCATGGCACTATAATGCTGCTCACCAGCATACCAGCAAAATGTATGCTGGTATGCTGTGGACCAGCATCAGTAAAGTATCCAGCATACCAGCACCAGCACACCAGCAAAATGTATGCTGGTCACCAGCATACAGATCTCGCCATTAAGAACGCACGTTTCTTGAAAAGGAATCTTGCGCGCTTCCGCGGCAGCTGGCAGGAAGCTGTGAAAATGCCGTTCATTGCCTGTAAGGGGCAGTCGTGTTTCAATCTGAAGTATTGTGTGTCTACTGAAGCCAAAAATGTGTTCGCTCTCTTAGGCGCCCATTGACAGGAAGCGACAGAGCTCATAAACGTGTCAAGCTCAAACTTTAAATACTGATATGTATTTATTCTTCATTTTCTTCTCTCCTGCAATGATCATACTTCTTTGACTGTACTTTCTCCATTCAGTATTATTATCATTAGTAGTAGTAGTGAAAACTACCGCTGATTAACCATCTCTGCAGTAGTTAAAACAGCGGATTAATTTCATTTGGGGTATTTCTAACAAGCAATCTACTAAATAATAATAAATAGATAAAATTACCCAGCACTTTAACATTTAACCCAGCAGTTTTAGTGTGTAACATAAAAATATTCCATTTGTAAAATAACATAGGTGAAATCATAGGTTGTGTATAGTGATTAAAAACAATACAACAAAGCTTATGGTAAATAAATTCTCAGACTCTTCCACTGCAGGTATTAAAAAACAGTAACAATGTCAATTTTAGAATCCATAGAAGCTCAGTGGTCCAGACAAAATTTCTCGCGGAGGAGCCTTTCCCTGAATTCGCCATTTTCACGGGGGTGGGCATCTCAGTTCATTCATACAGATGGACAGTACTGTACCTATTTACAGTACATGGAATTTTACGGGGTTGTCACTGAACGATTTACCCTGACAAAGAGCAATATAAGGGCGTTTTCACACTGCGGTCCCGGATCCGTTTCCGAGTACACTTGGTCCCGGGACCAGTTGATTTTTGTCCGTGAGAATGTAATCGTTCCGCGCTCTGGCACGAATCCCTGGACCGATTGCAGAGGTGGTTTCGGGAACGATTCACACCTTCCCGAGAACGGAAGGCGGGACATAAGTACACGCTCGTGCTCAAAAGAGGAAGTGACGTAATTCCAGTTCGACTCAAACAAACGTGGCTATTGAAGAATCTTTGTGAAGTAACGCCGAAGTATAGCATTTGCTAGAACTTTAGACAGACGAAAATATCCGGAGATAATCGGACACGACACATAAAAACTCCGATATTTACGGAAGTATCCGTATTTAGACGCGCACGCGCGTACAGCAGCACTGAGCAATGCCGTGCAGAGTTAAACACACTGCGGCTCGTGCAGCACACAGCGCACGCTGCGATACTGAAGTGAGGAAAGGATAAAAAACAGGATAAAAACCATCCCGTGTGATCGAGTCGGAACCCCTCTGACCCACAACAACATCTACCTTCATCATGGGAACCAGACAGCGTGGAGCCTGGTCCAGCAGAGAGCCTGCGCGTGAGCGGTAAGTTCATATTAAACACTATTAACTCCTGTTATTAACACTGTTAAAGAGAGTCTCATATTATCACCACATCTCCAGGTAATTGTCTGTGGATCTCGTGGTGACATTTAAATGTATATAATAAGATCTACAGGATGATCCTTTCACATTAGCTCACAGTAAAGTTCACTTGGAATGCTCCTCATGTCTGCTCACTTTAAGGCCTCAGATCATTTCACTGTTCAGAAGAGCAGAATGTGATGAACTCCAGTGTGGTGCTTATGTAGCTATTAGAGTTACAGCTACTTTACTCTTTACTCATATTTTATGTAGAACCTTCATGTATATTCTCCAACACATCGCAGAGACACTTATAAACACTGATAACACTGAGTTATCTGTGATTGCTGTGACAAAATGTAAATGTGGGGAAAAATGTAATTTGTACAAGCTGTTATGGTTGCAACTTTCAGCTAATTTCTTGCCTTTATACTTTCTTGCAGACAGGCACTGGAGGAAACACAGACTGAGACCTCTGACAGTAGCACAAGACCAGCTAACAACAGAAGAAAGAGACAAAACCTGACGTGCAGAGCAGGAGACTCCTAATGCCTGTATGAAATCTCAGATTTAGATGGAGGAGTGCTGACTACAGATACAGAGGAAGGAACAGCAAGAGATCGAATAGGATGTTGATGCAGATGATGGACCAACTGTTGTCTTCATTTCATTAACACACACCCTCTTGCTATGCAAGTACAAGTAAATATAAAATATGCTTTTTAATGTTTAGATTTTTTGTCCTATTTGACAGCTACTTTTGTTACAAAATTTACTTTTATTATATTTTTATTTAATAATGTTTAATAAAAACATTTTGCACTCTATCCAGTACTTTTGTCTCTATTCCAAATCCCCCACACTCATCTTGGATTTTACAGTATACATTTATTTTTACATTTACAAAAATTGTCACGCCACGCCAGGTCATGCCCCATGTCTCCAGACAGGCCATGCTCGTCCAATCCACACTCCACTCCACTCTTTCCATTTTGCCGCCTCAATCTCTGCTTTCTGCACACCTGTTCTCTATCTCAGTTTATCACCTCTGCCTATTTAAACTCTTCGTCAAGCAACCATTAGCTGCCGAATTATTGTGTGCTATCCATGCCCAGTATTCCAGCGTTTCTCTCTGTTTTGAACTCCCGGATCTCGACCACGCTCTGTTTTCACGACCTCGTCTTTGTCTCACGCTACGGATCTTTCGTCTATACGGATTTACTGTTGCTGACCCTTGGATTTGTTTATCGACCACGAGCTCTGATCACGGACTTTCTCGGTTTCACGTTTCTGACCTCTGCCTGTTCATCGACCACGAGCTATTGTTTCGGATCTAGCAGCCTGCGCGATCCGTCTGCCTCGCTTTGCGGGATTGTCATCACCGGCAAACAGCGTATGCTCTTTCTACACGCGCCGGCTCGGCACTTCCGCATTCCTGCCACAGAGCCCATTCAGAAAAGCAGTGAGTGCGCTCTCGGCACTTCCGCATTCCAGCCACTGAGCTCATTGACTCTAAGCGCTGCACTCGCTCTCTACATACACCGGCTCTACTCTGCATTCGCGCTGCAGAGCTCGTGCAGAGAAACAGTAAAAGCTCACTCTGCGCTTGGATCCTTCACCCCCACGCACGCCCGTGACAAAAATACAATATAAACACACGGCACACAAAACATGTTAAACACTAAACATTGATGCATGATGAGGTTTTAAATTAAGTTAAGTTTCAGCACCTCAGCTAAGTTTGAGAATCTACACATGGCAAGGTAAGGAAAAAAAGAGCACAAGCATCTCTCTTGTAGGACTGTTGTCATCTTAATAGGAGTATTTACTAGCCATTCCTGGTCTCTCCTGGTCACAAGGACATCCTGCCATCCCACACCACCCCTCTCTAAACCCAGATGATCCTGAGGAGAACAGAAAAATGCATGATTTAGATATTTATCATTTATTATATGTATCTATGCTATTTGTTGAACTTTATTCTAGCAGGCATTATATTTATTTGTAGCATTTATTCATTGTTTACATTTGTGATTAATTTACAGTGTACATAAACACTATTTTTATGATAAAAAGTAAAAATTTTAAATGTGCTATGACTAAAGAAAGTAATGTTTAATGAGCACTTTATTTCTATTTGACTGGGAATCAGAAGAGAATGTAGACACACCTGATTCCTCACCTTACAGAGTAGAGATGTAAAGTCATTCCTCAGTGCCTCGTGTAGTGTCCGTGCAGCGCACGCTCATTTCACCCTCTGAGTCGCGTGATAGATGTGTCAGTCGGCACGTTATTTAGTGTGCCGTTGTTTTTGTCATAAAAAGTAAAAACATCCACACGGAGCATTAACCAGTGTCTCACAGTTCATGACCCGAGTAGCGTTTCTTCCTCTTTCTTAGTGTTTTTTTTCCCCGCGAAAAACAAACCAACTGCCTCTCTACCGCCACCTACTGTTTCCGGTTGTGTAAATACGCAAGTGTCCCCGGGATCACAATCGCTATTACAGTGTGAACGCAGACCTGCGGGGGATTGGGGAGGGGGAGAAATCGTGCTCAGGTACAGAACGGAACAGATCGTTACCAGTGTGAAAACGCCCTAAGAATAGTGCCAGCTGGCACACCTTAGAAAATAATTCGGCATCTATTTAGAGTCTAATTTTTTTTTTAAACTTGTGCTACTGTTGTTTACTTACAATATTTAATTATTTTTTTCTTTAAATGAGGCTTGGGCTCTGGGATGTTGAGCCTATTTACTAGTATACGTAGACTAATCAGAGCTCTATCGCCCGTTCGAGTGTAATTCATAAATTATGTTTATAATAATGAAATGAGATCGTGCTTTAAAATTAATCTACAATTCATTTCAAACCTGCGGCTCACACTTTCACTTTACAAAAGGCAGTGTTTTGATCAAAAGGTGATAAACGCATGCGATTTATCAATAACAATACTGCATTGATGGATGGATGTTATTGATAAATATTTAAAATGATAATTAAATAAATAGCTGTCCATCTTTTTTGTTTTATCTTTTCGGTTTATTATACACTTCTGCACCACTTATTATAATAAATAGTTTTAAATGTTAGTAAAGGTAGCAAGAGAGGGGAGGGGGTATATATATACTGTATGCTGTAATTTGGTCATGTTCACCCATGGGTTAAACATATGCGGCATTTAATAGCATTCGCTAGTTATTCACTAAGTTGATATACAGGTCAATCTGCATCAAATAGAATCTCTCCGAATAAGTAAGCATAATAATAAATAATGAATCATCATAGTGTCAGCCCATGGGTGAACATGACCAAATTACTGCATAAACACTGGAACACAAGGATTTAAGAATTTAATTAAACACGAATATCCTTAATGTGTTAAAATGTTAGATTTTTATTTAAAAGCCCAATATATATTTATATACGTGTGTGTGTGTGTGTGTGTGTGTGTGTGTGTGTGTGTGAAATGTGTGGCATTTTAATTCAAATCCAACATTTTAATATGCGTCAAGGTGCATAGGCGTCAACTCGCACGTTCTGTAATATTCCATTGTCATTCATATTGCCGCTGTTTTAGTGCCCTTTACTAAAGCGTTCGCTAGTTATCAAGTTGATATACAGGTCAATCGTGAATTACACTCAAAGTATCAACTCCAACTATGAAGTCTGATTTCATTTGCTAGGGGAAATAAAATTTAGACAGAGACGTCTTGTTAGTTCATCTAAAACCCCCTACAGTATTCGCCAACAGCGCACCCAGTTTGATAAATTCACACATATCTTGAATGAAAGGTGAGAAGAGATTCAGCAGAATCTTCTGACACCGTGCTTGCTCTGAAGGACTATATTCGAGAAGAATATAGAGAATAAGAATTGTATTTCTAATAAGATAAGTAATGAAATAATACAATTATATCAAATAAGAACTTTATCAAAACCAGACCAAATTTCTCATTCACCGCTGAAGTTGTTAAACATGCTTATACTGTAGATACGTAGGTTATATTTTAAAAGTACAATTGCAAGTAAATTACAAACTGCATGTAATGTAAAATATGAATAAAACAGTACTAGACATACATATATGATATGGGAGTATATACAATGAAAAAGCTATTTACACATGAGTGCTCAAATGTAAAGCAAACGCAATTATTAATTTTTTGTGTATATTTAACTTCATTCAACCGCCCACTATTATTTTCTATTCGAAATTGAAAGATGCAAACGCGTGTGCAAAAGACGAAGTAAAACAAAGAATACAAAAGTGTATAATTTTTATTAAACGTTAGCCTAAAACAATATTGTCTCCAATGCTGAAGCAAACATTATTTTGCTTTTGTTTTAGTCTTCTCGCTGAATACAGCGCGCTCCGAGGTGAACACATGCAGACCCCCAGTTACTGTAATCCCTCTTCTCACCTTTCATTCACAATAGGTGTGAAGTTATCAAACCGGTTTCGCTGATGGGGGAATTGGCAGAATTGAGGAGTTTAAGAAGAATTAAGGGGCAGAGCCACGTTTAAACTGTTCAGAACGGGCGCGGCCACTTATACACGCGACTGCCAGACAGACTAAGCAACAGTTCAGCGTGCGCGCTCAGTTTACTACTGGCACAACATCCCGCTCTCGCTCTCACAAATAAATAAGAGCATAAGCCCCGAGAAGATACAAGTTTTTGCTTTAGTTTCCAGAGCCCGTCCGTTCTCGCGTAGAGATGGCGGAGCTGTTTATTTTGTGTTTTCAGTTTCCTTTTGTTTCCATTTAAATTGTTAATTAATAATCTCACGCCATCTCCAAATGGAAAGGTCTTCCCGTGCGTATCACAAGCACTCTCACATATTCCTATTTCGTTTACCCAGCTAAAGTCCTGCGTATAGGTAACATTTTAAAAGTACAATTGTAAGTAAATTACAAACTGCATGTAATGTAAAATATGAATAAAACAGTATTAGACACACATATATGATATGGAGAGTGCTCAAATGTAAAGCAAACGCAATTAATAATTGTTCTTAAATTATTTATTTTGTATATTTAACTTCATTCAACCATTTAAGTTGCATGAAAAAATAACGTGCCTACCAGCCCATTATTATTTTCTGTTCAAATTTAAAGATGCACACGCGTGTGCAAAAAGTCGGAGTACAACAACGAATACGAAAGTGTATAATCTTTAATAAAGTTAGCCTAAAACAATTGTAACCCAACTTTCTTGACTTGTCTGAATCTTCTTCAGTCTCCCTCTCTGGCGGTGGGTAAAAAAAGAACGGGCTACAGTTGAGTTTGCAATCGCATTTATTTCGGCCAAAACGGCAAGACAGTATACAACTTTTTTTGTGCTGCTCTCCCCGTGTCGCACTCTCACACGTCCCCCGGGAAACCCAAAGCAGGCAACCCAAGAGTTCCCCTCAACACAAGCAACACAACAAAAAAAACCCAAATACCACACATGCAGGGACACAGACAAAACAACAACGTGCTGCACATAATCAAACACATTAAATTCACAAACTAAGGTTACAGTCTTCCCTTGCTACGAGTGGAAATGTCCTCATTTCAATAAACCATTGAGAAAATCAATAACAGACATGAGAGAAAATAAAGGCATCTTTGGCAAACATCAGTACAACAATACAGGTTTTTTTTTTATTTTTTATTTTTTAGGTTGCACGTAAAACAGCAATATCGTCCTATGAAAAAGTAGTGTCGAACTTGAGTCATACTCAAAACATTCACATGAAAAATTTGCAGTGCAACACCCAGTTACAGCAGCCAAACAACAGAATACAACACATAAGGTGCTGTTACCATCTAACCCAAGTCCCTTAGAGGACAAAGTCTCTGTACTTAAGTGGCCGCCTAACCTGACGACCTGCACGAGATATGACCTGCACGGGCCCATGGCTAAGTGAAGCGCGTCCACCAGAGCTACTGTTGGTAACAGGTGAAGATGGAGAAGAAGAACCAGGGTCAGTAGGATTAATATTGGGGTTACTACTGCCCTGAGGAACAGTACTGGTTGGAATGGTTAGGCCACGCTGTCCAGCCGTGGCAGGGACATAAGGAGGAGTTGGTGGGCGAAAAGGAAGTGCTCCTGACAATGCAGTGAGACAAGGAGCCGAAGCCACTGATATGCCAGCTCTAGATGACACAGGAGATGCATGACGGATAATCGGGGCAGCTGGTAAAACCCCTTTGTATGGCTTCAATCTGTTATGGTGAACAACCCATGACTTTAAACGTGCGTCCCTAGGATCAGTGATCTCATAGGTGACACCTGGGTGTCCATCTCTGCTCATACGTCGCTGGACCACAAATGGCCCTTTCCATCTAGGGGCAAGCTTCTGCATCTTTTGTGCTGGGTTATCCAAAAGAACAAGGTCACCTGGTTGGTGAGGGTGAAACACCAATTTCTTATCATACTGAGTCTTTTGATGCTGTTTACTTGTAGCAGTGGTCAGAGCTGCATCTTTGAAAGCGTGTGACAAACGCAAGGCAAGGTGCCCGGCATAAGCAGCTGGCGTACCTGGTGTCGATGAAATCAATGCAGGACTACAGTTCAACATGACATCAAGTGGCAAATTTGGTTCCCTTCCATGAACAAGGAAGAATGGGGAAAATCCTGTGCCAGAATGAACACTTGAGTTATATGCGAGTTCAGCTTGTGGCAAATACTGATCCCATTCGCCTCCAGTTTGTGATATATATTTAGCAAGTTGATCTTTCAGCGTTCTGTTTAGTCTCTCTACCAGGCCGTCTGATTGGGCATGATATGGAGATGTGCGTGTTTTGTTGATGCCCAGTAATGTGCAAAGATGTTTAACGAGGTCCGATTCAAATTGCCTGCCCTGGTCTGTGTGAATGGACTCCGGTAACCCATGTTGTCGTATGTAATCCTCAAAAATGCACTTTCCCACAGTTGTTGCGCGTTGGTCTTTCAGTGGGAAGAAATTGACATAACGAGTGAAATAGTCCATGACTACAAGAACATACCTGTTGCCTTGTGCAGTGACGGGTAGCTCAGTGATGTCAGCAGCAACCATTTGAAATGGCCTCTCGGCTTGGATTGGCTGTAGTGGAGCTCTTTCATGTGGAGTGGGAGAACCACGTGTTTGACATGGCATGCACTCAGTACAAAACTTGTGAATATCACGGGACATATATGGCCAGTAACAGATGCGCCGAGCTCTCAGCAGCGTGCTCTCTGCACTCAGATGACCACTAAATGGATTACCATGCAATGCTACCAGAGCTGTCGGGATGAGTGCAACAGGTAAAACAACTTGAAAAGTGTCAGGCGTGTATGGACTCGTTTTGGTTTTCCTGCACAGGATTCCCTGCCGAATGGTCAACTTGGGATACTCTTGCCACAGTTTCCGCAGGACGGGGGACGAGTGTTTCAAGTGGCCTATTGGTGGTCTCGCTTCGTTGTTCTCTATCCATGAAAAGACTTTACTGAGACAGTCATCATCATGTTGTTATTTCTGCAATTTGTCCAAATCCACAGACAGTGTGTGACTGATGTCCGTGAGACCCGAAGCATTATTGGTGTCACTGTTACTGCCCACACGGTTAATTCTGTCTGTAGCAGTGATTGTCGAGATTACACATTGAACAGCCTTGCTCTGGGTCATGGTGTTAGGACGCCTGGACATAGCATCAGCGTTGGCATGCTGTTTACCTTCCCGATGTACGATGATGTAATCATACAAATCCAGCTCAAGTATCCATCGACTGCATCTACCAGTTGGATCATTATCCACTGGGGTCTTTTTCAGACTCAGGAGGGGTTTATGATCGGTGACCACAGTGAATGAACTGCCAGACAAGAAATGTTTAAAATGTCTTACAGACCAAACAACTGCCCAAAGTTCACGGTCAAATGTTGACCATTTCCTTTCAGAAGAATTGAGTGTGTGGCTTGCATAGGCTATAACGTGTTCTTTAGTGTCCTGTTTTTGAGCTAGCACAGAGCCAATGCTCTCCTGTGAAGCATCTGTGTACAATAAGAAAGGCTGAGTGAAGATGGGGTGTGCTACAATAGGTGGGTGAGTAAGAGCATGTTTCAGTGACTGAAAAGCATCCTCACATTCGACAGTCCATTTGAATATTGTTCCTTTTTGTGTGAGAGCATTCAGTGGCGCAGCAATCACTGAGAAATTTCTAACAAACCTACGGTAGTAGGAACACAATCCAAGAAACGCTCTCACCTCTGTGGTTGTTCTAGGTGTAGGCCATCTGCAAACTTTTTCAAGGTTTCTCGTATCAGGCTGGAGTCCTCGGTTGGAAACTACATGTCCCAGGAAAGTCACTTGAGATCTTGCCAGATGACACTTCTTAGCTTTCAACTTGAGTCCCGCTGAGCGAAACCGGCTGAACACTTCCTTGAGGGTCTGTACATGGTCTGAAAAAGACCGACTAAACACCAGGACATCATCCAGATAAATCAAACAGTCCTTCCAGTGCAAGCCATGAAGAACCAGCTCCATCAATCTCTGGAAGGTCGGTGGGGCATTAGTCAAACCCATAGGCATTACTTTAAACTGGTATAGCCCACTGCCTGTATTAAATGCTGTTTTCTCCCTGTCATCTGGCTCAAGTTCAACTTGCCAATATCCACTAGATAAGTCCATAGTGCTGAACCAGCATGCACCCGACAGGCTGTCCGGCGCATCTGCTGGACGGGGCAGTGGGTATGAATCTTTAATGGTGACTGCGTTCAATTTTCTATAATCAATGCAAAATCTGTAGGTCTTATCTTAGGTCTTAGGTCTTGTGAAAGGAGCTGCTGCACCTGTCTATCCATCTCTGTTCGCTTATTGGGTGATGTCCTGTATGCTCTCTGTTTGATTGGTGAAGTATCTGATGTTTTGATACTGTGTCGGACAATGTTAGTTCGTCCATAGTCTTGGTCATGAACGCTAAAAACGTCACTGTAGGTCATCAGTAAAGTCTCAAGTTGTTGTCTCTGCTCAGTAGTAAGATCTGTGAGATTAAGATCAACTTTTGGTACCGACTGGTGAGTGGAGGACTCTACTGTTGACGTAACGGTAGCCACACTAGGTTCCACAAGACAATAGTCATCGTCAGTGTCTCTGCCTAACGGATGAAAATCTCCTAAGCGAGTGTCACATGGAAGCTGCAAGACAGCAGTTGTTGGATTCATCACCCTGACATAAGTCAGTCCTGCCTGTACAGGGGCAAGTGTGCGTGCAACTAAAAGACCTGGATAACTAGGTGGATCTGGCTCTAAGACACCTATATAGTCAGCTTCAAGATCAGGTACACCAACAGCTGGCTGAACCTTAGCTAGAACAGTCATCTGTGACAAAGCAGGAATTAAGACAGGACCCAGGGTGACTGCACTGCAGCTTAGAGGGGCTGTCTCAGTAGCACACAGAAGGGGAACACTGGTGCGATTCCCAACCTTCAAACTACCTTCCCGCAAATCGACTACTGCGTGATGGGTGAGCAAAAAGTCCCAACCTAGAATCACTGGTTGTGTAATATTCCTGAACACTTGAACTGTGTGGGTGAAAGTTTCAGTACCTAGTCTGATGGTTATGGGAAGTGTGCCTAAATTATCTAGATAGTCACCAGTCACTGCCCTAGGGTAAAGCAGAGAACGTTGCATAGTTCTAGTTCTCAAGGATGGGACAGACATCCTGAAAGCTTCACTAATCAGTGATATGTCAGAACCTGTGTCTAGGTAGACTTTGGTGGCAATGTTCTCAATAATAGTCATCACATAGCGTGTGGGGGTTTTATATGAAGGTGGCAATACCTGGTGTTGGGCCTCATCACCAATAGCAGCAGACACTTGGCCCCCAGCATCTGCTACCATTCTTTTCCCTGATCAGTGGAGTCTTCAGTAAAACTCACATGATGACTCCTGTCCTTTGGGATTAGGTGTCTTTCCCTGGCTGAGTGGGCTTGGTGCGAGTCATAGCTGGACCTGTGTCTATCATAGGGCTGTGACGAGGTGTATCTGGAGGAATCATGCTGATGTGTATATTTGTCTCTGGAGTGGTCAGGAGAGCGCCGTCCGTCTGGGCTGTAGTGATGAAAACGATCGCGGCTGCTGGAAGAATAATACTCACGTTGATGACTTGGAGAATATGTAGAGGTAGGTGAGTAGTGTCTGTTGCTGCAATCAGGAGAGTATCTAGGATTGAGATGATCACTGTGTGACCTGTTTGATCTGTGATAACTGGGTGCAGATGAATAAATAGCACGCTCAGGAGACACCGATGGGGAGGGTCGATATCTCTCTCTCCCACGCTCAGGCCTCTGTTCAACTGCAGGGTCATACTTGTGTCTGGCAAAGTCAACATGGGGAGAGCGATAATGAACAGAATGGGTGCAATGTCTCCCAAGCTGAGAAACTTCTAATTTAAGTGCACGAACATCATCTGAGAGCTGTTTAACCACATCAAAAAGTCCAGCACATTGGTCTGACTGAGTTTTTTCATGCTTGGTGGACACCATAGCCGAAAGTGGTTCCTCAGGTGAAGCAAGAGAAGCAGCAAGAGGTGTAAAAGCGTGTGCAAAAACAGGTGGAGGAAGGAGTTTCAAGGCCTCCTGTGCACGTTCCCACTTACATGCAACAGCTAAAGCATCTTCCAGTGTAGCAGCCCCATGTTCATGACATTTTGCTTGGAGAATGGGATCCAAACCAGCAACAAACCGTCTGAAACGTTCCATTGCCACAGCTGGCTCACCATAGTTAGGGAATGCTTCTAATACCAGCCTCGTAATTTCTGCAGCATAAACCTCTAAAGGTTCTTTAGGTAAACGCTGTCTAGCATTCACAAAAGTCTGGAAGTGTAGCAAAAATTCTTTCCTGCCAAAAACTTCATTCAGCTTGGCTGCACAGTTTTCATAATCCTGTTGCACATCGGGCGACAAAGACACCCAGTAAGCTAGAGCATCTCCACTAAGGCGTGTGGGAAGAATTGTGGCCAGATCTAATTGTTGTCCATCCGCACACGCTTTAACTGCTAGCTCTAATCTAGTTTTCCATAAAGAGAAACTTTCCTTGTCCTTGCCATCTCCGTGGAAATATGGCGGTAATTCCACTCTGTAATGCACCACAGTTTTTGTTGTTGTGTCCCTTTGGTTTGCGCTGTGTGCATTATCCGCGGGAGCATCGCCGTCATCAACGCTGGCCACTGAAGACCGCAGCGACATGTTTTATTTATTTATTTATTTTTGATTTTTTTTTTTTTCTTTTTTTCTTTTTTTATACTGTCCGACTCACTGCGTTCAACGAAAAAAAAAGGGGGGGGGGGTCTGGACTTCTACTTCAGTAATCGTGTAAAAGTTCTGGAAAAAAAAAAAATACAGAAATAACTCACGGAGCGCACGTGCAGACTGCAGCCATTTTCCGCGGTTAAAACACGAGTCGTATGCCTTGGCCAATTAATCCTTTTTTTTTTTTTTTTCGGAAAAAAAAAAAATAAATAAACACCGCTGCCACCAGTCTGTAACCCAACTTTCTTGACTTGTCTGAATCTTCTTCAGTCTCCCTCTCTGGCGGTGGGTAAAAAAAGAACGGGCTACAGTTGAGTTTGCAATCGCATTTATTTCGGCCAAAACGGCAAGACAGTATACAACTTTTTTTGTGCTGCTCTCCCCGTGTCGCACTCTCACACGTCCCCCGGGAAACCCAAAGCAGGCAACCCAAGAGTTCCCCTCAACACAAGCAACACAACAAAAAAAACCCAAATACCACACATGCAGGGACACAGACAAAACAACAACGTGCTGCACATAATCAAACACATTAAATTCACAAACTAAGGTTACACAATATTGTCTCCAATGCTGAAGCAAATACAATGTGACTACACGCTCGGAGGTGAACACATGCAGACCCCCAGTTACTGTAATCCCTCTTCTCACCTTTCATTCATGATAGGTGTGCACTTATCAAACCGGTTTCACTGATGGGGGAATTGGCAGAATTGAGGAGTTTAAAAAGAATGAACAAGACAGAGCAGACGTCTCTGCCTAAAATATATTTCACCAGCAAACCATAAACATAAATAGAAACAAATAAAATGTTTAATGATATCAATTAAATCAGACTTCATAGTTGGATTTGATACTTTGAGTGTAATTCATACATTTACTGAATATATTCACATTTTGTAAAATAACGAAATCTTCTTGGACTGCACGTCTACTTTCCTTGTTTTAATCTGTAATATTTAAGTGAAATACATTTTGCGTATATGCTTAAATATTCCTTTTAATTTATGGACAGGTGAAGTATGTTTGATCTGCATTATTGCAAGAGGTGATGACTTTCTGGAGGAGTATGTCTGCACCTTTTGTAAAGTGAAATTACGAGCCGCGGGTTCACAGACGCCGATGAACAGCTTTATTTCAGTGATAAATCCACAATCACATTCCAGCTATTATTTCCAGCCGTGGTCAAATAATGGATGAAATAATTATTCAATGCTGGACACAAACAGCAACAAATCCAGATGATTATTTTTATAAAAAGCCCGAAGCACTTCATGTTTATATTTGTTCCTTCATGTCTTCTGATGGTGCTCGACACATTTTTATGTTTTAACAAAGACATGTTGACATGTTCACGAATCAGGACATTCGCATAATTACTATACATGTACTATACAAGGTGAAGTATGTTTGATCTGCATTATTGCAAGAGGTGATGACTTTCTGGAGGAGTATGTCTGCACCTTTTGTAAAGTGAAATTACGAGCCGCAGGTTCACAGACGCCGATGAACAGCTTTATTTCAGTCATAAATCCACAATCACATTCCAGCTATTATTTCCAGCCGTGGTCAAATAATGGATGAAATAATTATTCAATGCTGGACACAAACAGCAACAAATCCAGATGATTATTTTTATAAAAAGCCCGAAGCACTTCATGTTTATATTTGTTCCTTCATGTCTTCTGATGGTGCTCGACACATTTTTATGTTTTAACAAAGACATGTTGACATGTTCACGAATCAGGACATTCGCATAATTACTATACATGTGCGCGCATCTCATAGGAGTGTGTGCATGCAGAGTTTGTGTATATGTGCGTGCATTTCATATGTAGTTGTGTGAGCAGTTAGTAGTATACATAGATGTGTGACTGTTTCATATATGTGTATGCAAGTGTTTCACATGTGTGTGCATGAGTGAAGTTTGATCTAAGCCCTATACGGCGCCTCATAATTTAGGGCATCTCTTTTCATCATTATAAACATAATATGAAGCAGATATACGCACATTCATCATAAAATATTATTATTGTAAAACAAAATAAATTTCATGTTTGCTTCAGCATTGGAAACAATATTGTTTTAGGATAAATAATTATACACAATTCTTCGTTGTACTTGGTCTGGCTTTTAGATAAAGTCCCCCCATGCGCCATCTGGCGGATATTCAGTGAAGCACAACACATTTATTTAAATTCCCGAATGTTGCTTAAGGGATTTCGCGGCATGTCGTGAGCCAAATTGCGGGATCTCGCGGGAAAAAGCGTGCATTCTTAATGGCGAGATCTGTACCAGCTTACCAGCACCAAAACATAACATAATGCTAACCAGCTATGCTGGTCTATGCTGTTTTTTTCAGCAGTGCTTTGATAGATGTACGTGTACTGGATCATAATGGTAGCCAATGCACTGAGAATAAGATAGGGGTGATGTGCTCGTACAGTATCTTCTGGTTTTAGTGAGTACTCTCGCTGCTACATTATGAGCTAACTGAAGCTTGTTTATGCACCTACTGTAATTGAACATCCAGACAGTAAGGCGTTACAATAGTACAACCTTGAGTTGATAAAAGCATGAACAAGTTTTTCTGCATTGTTTAATGACAGTATATTCCTTCTCTTGGCAAGAAATGAAAGAATGTTATCCTGGTAATATTACCTACATGAGCTTTAAATGACAGTTCCCTTTCAAAAGCTACACTCAATACTGCGTTAAAATGCTATGGGAACATCTCTTTGTTCTCTGGTTGTGAAGCCTGTGTGTATCAAAAACGCTGAATACTTAGGCTTATAACCTCAGTCAGGTGACATCACCCGATAAGGTGCACCTGCAGGTTATGAATAGGAGTGAACCGGAAACATCCTCAGATCTTTTTGTCTTCAAGACCATTTTGTGTTTGCGTGTCCCGATAAGGGCAGAGTTGGTTGAGAGATGCGTGCCTCCGTGTGATAGATTTCTTTCAGAGGGTGATCTCCACGACTTTTCTTTGAGTGCTTGGGTTTCAAGGAGAGGGCGAGCATTGTGATCTCCTCACTATTAAGGCGCTTCACGCGTGGCACATTCCTGGGGCTCGCGTCCGTATGAGACGGTATTCCCCCTTTCTCTTGCGCTCTCGCCGGATCAGGAAGTTTTAGCGTCCACTTCTCAAGCACGCTCCAGCGCTTCTCGTGAAGGGGGAGCAAGAGACTTTCTCCCATGCTTCCATGGAGATAGCGTGCCGATCGGGCAGACGCGCATGAGACGGAATTCCCCCTTTCTCTCGCGCTCTCGCCGGATCAGGAAGTTTTAGCGTCCGCTTCTCAAGTGCGCTCCAGCATTTTTTGAAGGGGTGGAAGAGACTTCCTCTCTTGCCGCAAATAAAAATAAAAAATAAAAAATAAATAAATCTCCAAGTGCTCAAAGGTAGACGACAGGTTTCTGTCGGGTGGCCAGGGGAGGGGCCACAACAAGGGTCCCTCCTCTTCTTTGGCAACCTCCATGACGATTTAACTCTTTCGTGGAATAAGCCTTATTCATCCCGTTTTATGATGATGCCCCAGATTGAAGAGACGCTTGAGAGCTATCTCTCAGCTGGGAGCTCATCCTCCCTGAAAACTCCCCACACTCCCCACCAAGCCGTGTAGACTAACATCTTCGTTAGTGAGGAAAGCTTTTCAGGCAGCGGGTCAGGCTGGTGCTGCCCTGCACACCATGGCAGTTTTGTAGGCATACCAGGCTCACCTGCAGAGAGTTCTGACAGTCTGATGCCGCCGAGCCACAGATTTATTTCCACCAAGCAGACGGCCCATGCTATCGGCCATTCAATTGCTGCCGTTGTTGCCATGCAGAGACAGCTATGACTTAACCTCACGAGCATCATGGTCAGGGATCTCGTTTTCCTCATTGATGCTCCCCCTCTCGCCTTCCAGCCTCTTTGGCGACACTGTAAACACCACCATCACTAAGTTCAGGCAGGCGAAGCTCTACGAGCAGACCTTTGTGAGGTTTCTCCCCTGCTGTGCTCAGAAGTTGGGACTGTCGCCCACCCAGTCCCGACCAGGTCTGGTCCCCACTAGGCATGAAGCGCAGAACGAGAGTGTGGCGAGCCAGTTACCCCCTCAAAGAGACAGGGGAGGGACTCGCCGAGCTTCGCGATCCGCCTCAAAAAGAAAAAAATGCATCATCTCCGCCAAAAGGGAAGTCCTGAAGTTAACGTGCTCAGGACCACGAGGGTGTCTCCTCTCGGGGACGGACGTGTAAAAATTCCAATAAGGGATAAAGACTCCTCCCTGGCACCCTCTGGGCCCGTTGTCTAATCTCCGCCACCACTGGTGTTTTGGGAAGCAGCGGTCTCCAGCGAAATGGTAGGTGCTCGGTTCCTTCCTGCCTTGTTTCAAGATGCCGGACACTTAACACCCCCTCCCCCACCCCCTACCTCCGCCGTCTGTTGAACATTGTCCTCCGCGTTTTCAATGGCGTGGTCTCCACTTACATGAAATTGGAACGAGTGCATCTGCTGACTTGGCAGTTACAGACTTTGCTGGGAAAAGGGGCCATAGAACATGTTCCCCTGCCAGACAGGGTGCTAAGGTCAGTATTTCATGGTTTTCAAGAGAGATGGGCGGTTGTGTCCAATTTTACATCTTCGTGGGCTGAACGTCAAAATGTTGACTGTCAAAATGATTGTTTCTCAAATTCAACCAGAGGTTTGGTTTGTGACAATCAACCTAAAGAACGCATATTTTCATATAGAAATATTGCCACAACACAGGAGGTTCCTGAGGTTTGCTTTCGGGGGTGAAGTTTACCAGTATCGGGTCCTTCCATATGGCCTAGCCCTGTCACCCCGCACATATATAAAATGCACGGTTGCAGCTCTGGCTCTATGATTCCAGGGCATCCGTATTCTGAATTGTATAGATGACTGGCTGATCCTGGCTCAGTCTTAGTAGCTAGCACTTCGACATCGGGATGTTGTTCTAACTCATCTCCATTCTTCAGGATTGAGACTCAATGCCAGAAAAGGCATTCCCTTTCCTGTTCAGAGGACCACATATTTGGGTGGCACATGGGTTTCAATCACAAGGCGGGCACAGCTGTCTCCCGCTCATGTCGGATCCATCCTCCAACAACCTGAAGGAAATCAAGCTAGGCCAGAAAGGGACTTTCACTTTCAGAGATATTTAGGTCTCATGGCAGCTGCATCCACGGTGATACCTTTGGGCCTACTGCACATGAGAGCGTTTTCAGTTGTGGCTAAGAGCCAGGGGATTTCACTCAAGGGCCAATCCCAGAGGCTAATAAGGGTTACGCGCCTGGGGCTTCGTACCCTTTCTATATGGTTCAGACCCCGGTTTCTGACTTTGGGTCCTTGACATCGCAACATGCTAATGACAGATGCTTTCCTCACGGGCTGGGGTAAGGTCTTGGATAGCCTCATCTTCTTGCATGGCACACCAATTGCCTTGAAATGATGGTTCTGTTTCTGGCCCTGAAACACTTCCTCAAGCAGTTGAGAGGCTACCATGCCCTAGTGCGGGTGGACAACACTGCGGTAGTACCATACATAAATCGCAAGGGTGGACTGCGCTCGCGCCGCTTGAACAAGCTAGCGCACCAGGTTCTGCTTTGGGCACAGGACAAGTCTTTTTCCCTCGGGCGATTTACATTCCAGGGCATATGGATGTAGGAGTGGACTTGCTATCCAGACAGCCTGTGACACATGGGGAATGGAAACTCGACCCCGAAATAGTCAGTGAAATCTGGGAAAGATTTTATGTAACAGAGATGGACGTCTTTGCATCGCAAGAGGCACTCCTTTACTACTCTCTGACTCCTCCAGCTCCCCTAGATCTGGAGGCGATGGCCCACACGTGGCCCAGCTTAAGCCTTTATGCATTTCCTCTGATAGTTCTGCTCCCAGGAGTCCTGGCGTGGGTTCAGCAACAGGGTTTGCGCCTCTTATTGATAGTGCCCCATTGCCCGACCAGAGTGTGATTCTCAGATCTAATATCTCTCCTCGACGGCTCATCCTGGGTGATTCGAGTGAGGAGGGATCTTATGTCTCAGGCAGACAATATTTCATCCCCAGCCCGAGTTCTGAAACCTTCAAGTCTGTCCCCTGAAGGGGACCAACTAAGAGATTCTGGTCTTCCAGCCAGCGTGATTGAGAAAGTGCCAGGGCTCCCTCCACTAGAAGAACTTATGCCCTCAAATGGAGTGTATTTTAAAGTTGGTGCATGGCAAGACATGTAGACCCAGTCCACTACCAGATTGTTTCAGTGATAGAGTTTCTGCAAGAAAGTGGCCTTGGGCTTATGCCCTAGTACTCTCAGAATGTACGTAGCCACTATTTCAGCTTGTCATTTTCTGAACGATGGGGTTTCTGTGGAAAAGAACCCTTTAGTTGCCCCTTTTATTCGTGGAGCTAAACGGTTGCGGTCGCCCATTAGAGCGACGGTCCCTTCGTGGGACTTAGCTATTTTGCTCGAAGGCCTGGTTGACACCCCTTTCGAACCACTAGTCTCGTTCCTGCTTTATCAGCGAACAGGGTTACAGCTAAGTAACCCAAGACGATTGGAATCTATAATCACATTAAGGTCATCCAGAGTTACATGATGTAACAAGTGTGATCCAAAAGCCTACTTTTAACTGGATGTGGTCCTAGTACCAAAACTTCTGTCTTGTCAGGATTAAGCAAAAGAAAGTTAATTAACATCCAGTCTCTCATGTCCTTCACACATTGCTCAATTGATGGCCTTTCTCATCAACCAGGCCTTTCTCATTCGGGCCCGGTTGACCTGCATAGGCTGGACAGAGGAATCAGCGGTATGTGGGGGGGGTCATAGATCCATGAGCTCATTTTTTATTGATGAACACTCACAATATCCACAAAACGTTTTTGTAAAATGAAGAAAATAAACAGGGTGCGCATTCAGCCGTCTCAGTCTCCGCGGAAAAAAAAAAACACGTCGTTAAAATGAACTGAAACTCCGCGAATATTGCACACACAGACATGAGAAATATATCTATAGAAAGCTTAAAGGGTCTACTTTTAAATGATGTAAGTTACATTCTCAACAAACATTCTCAGTTTATGTAATCCCTGTGAAACCAAGGAGAGGCACAGAATTTCTCTCGCACTTCATTATCCAATAATGAACTGAGGCAGGACACGCCCACATGCTATTCACACGAAAAACAGCCCGGGTAATCTACAGGCAAGGCCACACACCCCGGACACTGGCTTGAACACACAGTTTTCACACAGATTCAGTGGGTTTTCTGCTCGTTTGGAAGATGGCACGCGCTATAGAGCCGAGGAAGCTCTTCTTTTATTGTGTTATCAGCATCCTCATGTTTTTTTTTTTTCATGCTCAAAGTTAGACGACAGGTTCTGTCGGGTGGCTGGGAGGAGGGGCTTCAACGATGGTCTGATTGACACCTCTTTTGAACCATTAGAGTCAGCGCCAGTCAAGATTCTGACTCCTAAGATGTTTTTTCTTATGGCCATTACTTCTTTGAAGAGAATTGGAGATCTGCAGGCTTTGTCAGTCTCCCCATCCTGCATAGACTTTGCCCCTTTCAAAGTTATTCTGCATCCTTACCTGAACTATCTTCCGAAAGTTCCATCCTCGACCATGCACCCAGTCGTTCTCAAAGCCTTTTGTCCTCCGCCTTTTACAGCTCCAGAGCAGACTTCATTTATTGTGTCCAGTATGTGCTCTTCAGGTTTACGTCCACCGCACTAGCCAGTGGTGTAAGTCAGAGCAGCTTTTCATTTGCTTTGGGGAGGACCACTAGACAAACGCTGTCACACTTCGCCTC